>NEWO01001699.1:43605-54151 GCA_003013225.1 Phalaenopsis aphrodite
ATTCAAGCAATGTAAAGTTGCATAATATGTCTTTAAGTATCATCCGTTGATCAGCAACATGGGTCTCTAGCCTTGAAAATCCACCAGCTATTAGGCTCCTTCTATGTAGACCTTTTCTACGAAAAACGAACCCTCCCAACTTGGTTCAAATTTCCACCTATCTTGCGGCGTGCAAGAATAGGCCTTTTGAGCACGAGAATGAGATCACCAACTTTGAACGTTTTTGGGTGGACCGAGTTGTCATGAGCTTGTACCATCCTTGCTTGGTAAAGCTTCAAATGTTGTTATGCTTCTGCTCGCTTTCCTTCGAGACTTTCCAATTCTTCAAGTATGAGTTTTGCGCTTTTTCTGCTGTAAGTTGATTGGCGACATCGAATCTGAGAGACAGCGTCTGAACTTCTACCGCTACTACGGCCTCAGACCTGTACACAAGTGCGAAGGGTGTACATTGAGTTAGAGTCCTGAACGTTATCTTGTAGGCCTACAAGGCTTCTAATAGTTTGTTATGCCAATCTATTTTGTTTTCATCCAGTGTCTTCTTCAAAATCTATACCACTGTTTTGTTGAAGGCCTCGACCAAGCCATTTGCCCTGGGATAGTAGATCGTAGAGTATCTAAAGTCTATCCCGTGCTTCTTGACAAAATTGTCGATTTTTGTGCTCTTGAAGGCTGCCTTATTGCCGAAAATTATTCTGCTTGGAACTCCAAAATGGTCGACAATTTGGCTTTTCAAAAAATTGAAGGACAAGTTATGTTGTAAGCTCTCGTAATAGCACTGTCTCTGCCCATTTTGAAAAATAATTTGTTGCGGCAAGTATAAATCTATGTCCTTTAGAGGATGGAGAGTCTATCTGACCTATTATGTCTGTGCCCCAACACTCAAATGGCCACGAGGCAACGGTTGGGTGTAACACAATCGGAGGTTGGTGCAATATCACCCCATCCACTTGGCATTGGTGACATCTCTTAGTTGTATCCATGCAATTAGACATCATTGTCGGTCAATAATATTCGAGTCTCTTGATCTTCATTTTCATCTTTGGCCTTGACTAGTGAGTGCCACACAATATGGCATGTACTTCTTTGGCAATATTTTGTGCTTCTGATTTGCTCAAACATTATATCCACATCTAATCGAATGATCTTCTGTAGAGGACATCTTCTACTATGGCATATGACATAGCCCTTGTTGTGATGTTATATGCATCAAGCTTGTCCTCTGGCAGCTTTCTAGTCTGTAAATATTCTTTTAAAGGCTTACGTCAATCTTTGTTGATATCAGCAACTGCAATCATCGTTTCTTCTCATTTTCCAAGCTTGTGTAGATTTTGGAAGTCAATTCGAGACAAAACATGTCTTCCGTGTACCGTAATATTAATGGAACCCTCTGGGGGACACACTAATTCTTTTACAAGTTTTGCTAAAGCGTCAGTATAGGCATTATCTTTCAGAGGGATCCAGTGGAAAGTTACATTAGGTATCTGTCTAGTAGTTTCATGGTGTACCGATGATATTCTGCTAACCTTGGTTTCAAAATCTTGTATTGTCCGACGACTTGTTGAATGATAAGTTGTGAGTCATCATAAATGGCAATATCTGTTATATCCATCGAGATTGCCAATTCCAACCCAGTAATTAAGGCTTCATATTCTTGTTTGTTGTTGGTACATGGCTCTATCGGGTGATAGGAGAATCTCAGCATGCCCTTATTTAGCATGATGAAGATCAGACCAATTCCTGCTTTGCTTGGTATGATGGTCCCGATCCTTTTATCTTTTCTGGCTGACAAAGCTCCATCAAAATACATCTCCCAGCGTTGCACACTAATGAGTTCCATTTATAGTACCTATTCATCTGGTAGTTCATCTTTAAGAGGGGACACAAATGGAAGCAGATGTGCAGCAAGAAAAACTATTAAAATTTATCCCCCAATAACACGGAGAAGAACAAAAGTTATATTAAATTGCAACAAAATCATCGACCATTTTGCTAGACATCCAGAGAGTGTTGGTCGGGTCATCAAATATTGCAACGGTTTAACTTTCAAAATATGGGTAATTTTATGAGAAAGCATGTAATGCATGAGCTTTTGGGCAGCAAAAAAAAAAGCTAGACAATGCTTCTCGATAGGCGGATAGCTTATCTTCGTCGGTATTAGACGAAGACTCAAGTAGTAGAGTGTGTTTTCTTTACCCTCGTCATTGACTTGGGCTAAGAGGCCTCTAAAAGAGTCATCCAAGGCCACGGTATAAAGTATTAAAGGTTTTCTCAGCATAGGGCATGCCAAAATAGGAGATATCATTAAATATTATTTAACATCCTCAAAATCCCACTAGCATTTCTCTACCCAAACATATTTGGAGTCCTTTTTAACTAATGCCAAAAAGGGCTGACACTTATCTGAGAGATTAGAAATAAAGCGTCTCATATATGTCAAATTTCCTTGGAAGGAACATAGTTGTTTCGAAGTTTTGGGAGGAGGCATTTTCAACATAGCTTTAATCTTATTTGGATCGATCTCGATTCCCCGATAACGAACAACGAATCCTAAAAATTTCTCAGAGGTCACTTTAAGGGATTCTTCTTGAGATCATATTATCATAATCGTTCGAAGACAATCCTTAAATCATACAAATGGTATATTTTTTTTTGCTCTTGATGACCAAATCATCCACGTAGCATTCCACTTTGTTGTGAATGAGATCATCAAAAATCTTTGTTATAGCTCGTTGGTAGGTCGCTCCAGTGTTCTTTAGCCCAAATGACATCAGTGTAGCAAAAAATACCAATAAGCATTCTGATGGATGTAAGTGCTTCATCTTTTGGAGCCATCTTGATTTGGTTGTACCCTGAAGATCCATCCATAAAGGAAAAAATCTGATTTGTCAAAGCGATATCCACCATCATTTCTGGTATTGGCAATGGAAATTCATCCTTTGGACATGCTTTGTTCAAATCTCTAAAGTCACGGATTTGTCTATTTTTCTTCTTAACTGGCACAAAGTTAGCTAACCATGTGGGGTATTTCTCTTCTCTCATAAATTTAGTGTCTATTAACTTCTTCACCTCAACAATTACTTGCTGCTCTATTTTGAGGCGCATTCTTTTTGGAGCTTGTTTTACAGGGGTCATATCTTTGTCCACCCCAAATTTCACGCATTCTGTTGACAGTGCTGACATTTCATCATAACTCCATGTGAAGCAATTTTTGAAAAATGTTAACAGTTTGATCAACTCTAAAGATTCTTTATCATTGAGTTGACAATGTATAAATATATGTCAAGGTTGCTCTTCCATCCTGAGGTTAATTTCCTTCAGTTCATCAATAATTAACTTGATTTCTTCCTCAAATTCTGACGGAGCATCATCTATTAGCTGATCAGTAGAGTCATCCTCCACATCGAGGCAATCCTCTTCCGGTTTATTAGTAACAATCATGCAAAATTCTGAATCATTGACTGTCATACTGTACCAAATCTGAGACGCTCTTTCGAGTTGGGAGTTCGACTTTTAACACCCAAAAATTTTTCAAAAAGTTGTAACTTATCTTTTGGCATTTATTTTGGCAAATGTCCCTGTTGAATTAACTTTTGTACACATGAAAAAAAGTTACCAAAATGTAATTCCATTAATTCATTAGGATCCTCATCCAAATTTACATGATTTTCAAGATTAGTAGAAGTAAAAGCACGATAAAATTTAATTGGCTTTGAAACAGCACTAGGGACTGATTGCGACTTTATATATGCTTAAAAATATAATTATTTAATACTGCTGCTAAAAGACTTAATTCCTCAGCAACTGTATCAAAACTTAATAACAGTTATAGATTCGATAAATATGGACGTTATAAATATTCAATAATTGTAAAGTCACACTTATCAACGTAAGTATATATATCGCTTAAATAATATAGGGCTCTAATGGAGTCATAGATATCGATCCCACAAGGAGTAAGATTAGAACTACGAACTAAGATTTTAGAAAAGCAATACTTTAATTGCAACAATGAAGTTCAAATTTCTTATCTGTCACTAATAGGTAATTGAAATAAATATATAATTTTAATAACTATTAAATAACTAATTATACTAATGAAGGTTCGGATGTGATATTCAATATATAAGAAAGCATCATTCTCCTTGTCAAGAAATTATAGTGAATTGATAAAGTGAATTAGTTCAAATTATATTGTGCCAAATAGGAGCATACCTATTCTTTACCCTCTGGTCCAGGCATAAAGAACATTGACTAATCTTATGCTTGTTTACTGAATTTGTAACTAGACTGGGAGGATACAAGCTCTCACTTCGGAGCTCCCACGTTCCCCTCGCCTGAGGGCTAACATCTACACTTCAGCACCCAAACGATAGGACTAAATTGTGGATTTAGTATGTCACTCTAAAATCTCCAATTTCATGTCTGATAAAATTATTTCCCTATTTATTTGCACCCAACATCCAAGGGCTTTGACCTCCCTGAATCTTAGATGTAATCTTCACGTTAGTTGTAAAACTCAACATATTTTAACAAATTAATTAGCCAGATTGAAAGTAAATTAAGATCGAAGTGAAAAGATCATCACAATTTCTTAAACATTTCATGGCTTCACCAATTCAAATCACCATTTCACAAATCTCAAGACAAGGAGAAAGACTGAGAAAACTACTCATATCTCAGGGAGAAAACACAATAAAACTTGAAATTCATATATAAAATCAAAGTCATACAAACTATAACAATAAATAAACTTATCTCTAGTTTCTCCCCAAGAAAACTCCGCGAAGTTCCTCTGATTCTCTTCCTTTCGTTACAGCACACAGAATTCCTCTTTGAAGCGTCAAGGGGGAAGAAATCTCTCACCTTCCCTCCACTTCTACAATCTCTCGAAGAATTCCTCACAAATTTGACGGTCTAGTAAATTCTCTATACACTAATGGAACCTCTCTAACCTCCAGGACCTCCCTAATTTTCGGCCAAAATCTTCTTTTAAAGTTGTGGATGAGCTTTCCCAAGAGTTGCCTAAGCATCCCTTCAAAATTTGTCCTCATTCAAAGCCTAGTTGGACAAAACAGCCGAGCTCGCCGTCGGCGGCCTCGAGGGCGCCGTCGGCAGACCTTCTTAATGAATTAATTCTGGAGACTCGGGAAAATCTTGCCGTCAGCGGGGTCGATGGCGCCATTGGCGCCCTAGTTCAATTCTTCACATTTTGGTCCTTTTCGCTCCAAATTCACTCCTTTTGCATATTTTTCCTACAATGACCCTAATTCATCATTCCTGCAACAAAATATCAAAAATACATTTCTTTAAAGTGCAATATCATCAAAAACAGTATAAAATAGGTATGAAAATCTCAACATATTTTCCTCTGGTCAGGGACCTCCTTAAACTCTCAAACTTTTGAGGGCGAATTGGAGCATAGGTCATTGCGTTCACATAGCGATTTATCCGATCATACATTGTCTCATATTCGCTTTTCTCCACGTCTTCTAAGGATATCTTGTATTATGATTTCTTCTATTTTGTCATCATTAATTCATCTTCAGTTTTTTCTTCTTCAACAATGTTGATGGTCGGCCTAGTCCATTCAACAATCAAGTTAGTTATACCTCATCCACATCCCCGGCTGTGAAGAGAAGATAGTAGATTGTCGCAGTAGAGTTGAATGACTTCTTCTTTGTGATTCTTCTAAATCTTCTACTTTATTTGCTACAACTTCACGAGGGAAGACAATTTTCTTTAGAGACACATAGTAGGCAGCATCTTCATGAATTCCAACTTCATGAACTAAAAATGGTTGTAAATCTCCTTTGATGCAATGTTCTTGTCCTTCCTTGTAATACTTAATTCACTTGTGTAGAGACGAATGAACCATGTTGTGTTCGGGAATCCATGGTCAACCCAGTAGATCATTGAAAGAGGTCTCGGCGTTGATAATATGGAATTTAGCAGTTTTTACTAGTTCTCCAACTTTTATTAACAATGTAATTGATCTAAGGGCTCTCTCTCCCTTTAATTGAATCCTCTTAGCATCATTTTATCAGTTGTAAGCTCCTGAGCTTCAATGTCCAAATAGGCCAATGTTCATAAACTCATCAAGTTGAGGCATGCTCTAGGATCTACCAAAACTCTAGACAACACAAGTCTACCGGTGTTAACGGAGATATAGAGTGGACGATTATGGTCGGTGATACCAAGCAACAAGTCTTCATCTGTAAAGGTTGCCCCTAACTATTCTATCAATGGGAAAACTTCATCTGAGGATGTGCTGGACAATTGTGCTAAGCAAATCTCTGTATCAAGCAAAGGTGTAACCAGAGAATCTTTCATCTCCTTTGACAAGATTAGGGCATCATAGATGCTTAGTTTGGCTGACAACTTCCTAAGGTGAGCTAGCACGTTGTAATCCACTTTGTATGATCCTCCGATCTTTACTTGGTTATGTGTTTCTTCCGCTGGCGGAGGTGGAGGTAGCTCTTCTTGAGTTACTATTTGCTTTCCTTTATCCATTGGAGCTGGCCTCAGGGGTAATACTTTCCTGCTCCTTAAGTTCACTTCTATAATTTATTCCTCTTGAGATGTCGTAGGTGAATCTTCTGGTGTTTCTTCTTTGTCAGAAAGATCTAAGTTGATGGCAAGTGGTGCACTGTGGCACTGGAGGTTTAGTTCCTCACTCCTGGCGCTGTCTTAATCGGTATTGTTGGTGTCTTCTTCAGTCTTTCTAGCAGGTTCATCGGACTTAAGTACGATTTGAGGAATTATTTGGGAATCAAGATCAAAGTTAAATTGGTCATAATTGATTATGTTATTATTAGAAACACTTAAAACGTAGCCAAAATTATAATCATTATATTCATAAGACCCTAGAGGGACAAAAATATAATCAAATAAGGTCAGAGGTTCGAGGATTTTCTTCCCTGAATCTGAGACAACTAATCTAGCAGCGGCAGCCCCTATCCTTCCCTCTGTGCTATCAGTCTTCATGGTGGTGTTCTTCTTCTTCTTCTTTGGTGGCAGCGAATTTCCTGGCAAATTTTTTATCTCTGGCTTGGCATGCTGAAGACTCTGAACGGAGGCTTGCCTTGATGCATTCTGAATTTGGTCCAGTATTTTCTTAGATAATTTATTCCAAACTATACTCCATCCATCCTTTTCTGAATATGGATCTATCAGAGCGATTGACTCGGCTGAAATCATATTTACAGAACCTCTTTCAAGTTCTTTTAAATATTCTTTTCAAATCATTATATTTCCTTAAGCTTTTTCTTAAGCCAATCCTTAAAGACGAAACAATCCTCTATAATGTGTCCAAGCATCTGGTGATACAAGAAATAATTAAGTTGATCCTTTTTTTTTACCTCTTTGGGTTTCTTTGGCTCTGGTAATCTGAATTTAGGCTTCTTCATCAGACTTCTGAACATTTTAGGTACCGCTTCATCTTTAAAGGAATAAACTATTTTCCTTCATTCCATCAAGGATGGACACTAACTATTTTATGTTCGGTATGATCCCTCCTAAGGCGGTTGTTGGCTAGACTGACCATATTGTTGTGTTTGTTGTTGAGCATGTCGCGATGACGACTGGGAATTCTGATGAGAATTTTTTACATGTATCTTCAGTGGCTGCTTTCCTTTGTCGAGTGTTGCCACTATTCCGGACTTCTTTTCAAATGCCCTGATCGTCCTGAATTTCTCTGTTTTCTCTTGGGAATCCATATGTTTGACTTCATCTTGAAGATTGTAGGCTTTGTAAAGTAGCTTCTTGAAATATTTAATGGCGAGTCCCTTAAGCTTGAAAGCTATTGGCCCATGGATGCTCTTGAGTAAGATCTCAATCTCATGATGTTCCTGTAGCTGAGGTTCACATTTCATGCTAAGGTTTCTCCACCTCAAAATGTAGTCCACTAAAGTCTCGTTGAACTTTTGCTTCTCTACTACGAGATCTCCAGTAGACACCTGATGCTGCGCTCCGGCAAATCTCTTCATAAATAATTTTTCTAGCTCAACAAACGTGTTGACTGATTTGTTGGGTGGTTCGGCATACCAATCAAAAGCGATCCCTAACAGGCTGCTGACAAACTGTCGAAATAACAAAGCTTCTTTTCCCTCTCTGTTGCCACAACTGGTTCAAAAAAGTGTTATATGCTGCCTGGGATTTTCAGTCCCATCAAATATCTTAAAGTTTGGCGATACAAAACCCTTATGGTTTGGTATCGCATCAAACTCCTTCGGATAAGGTCTACCCTTCAAAATCAATGCACCACCATTAGATTGGGCTAAGGTCTCAAGAACTTGCCCGACCATTTGCTTAAATTCCTTTTTGGTATGGCACTTGATGGAGAATCCTTCTTTTGTTGATCATCTCTATTCGCTGAAGCAACTTCCCTCCTTTCTTCTGTGATATGTACAATCTCTGGTTGTTTGATTTCCGGGGAGGCTAACTGTGGTGGTTGAGACTATTCTTGAGTTGTGGACATGTCGAACATGGCAACAGTCATCTCTTCTATTCTTTACTCCATTTAGTTGATTTTCTCATCCCTTAGGAAGACAACCCTACGCAGCTCATCTACGGAGTTCTCTTCGACGAGAGGTTGACCGTCGCGCGCAGATGCAGCAGCTCTGGTCTTGATGACATGGATATCCATGAAATCTTCCTCGAGGTAATCATTGAAGTCAAAATCTTCATCATCATCAATGGAAACTCCATGTTCTCAGGTCAACTTGGAAATCTCGACCCTAATCTTTTCAACCTATCCTTCAATTATTGATTCTTGTAGCACCTTGAGATCAAGAGGACTTTGCTGGACATCCTCTACTTGCTCATCCATCTAACTAGCAATTGTTGTGACAATGTTGGATACTTTGGACCCCTTGCTTCATTCCATGGTCCTGTCATTCAGGTTTACTAGACAGTATCAGTACGAAGAACTTGGGTACCCACACCTTTTTCTTTGACGGTGATGTCTTGAGATGGAGTTTCTCAGTAGGAACAACAGCATGTCAAAGAAAAGTATGCCCCCATGGTGCAGACAAAATACAATACTAGGTGATCTCTGCGTCATTTTCTTCAGAATTTTAAAAACATCCTTGTGACTGGTAATTGGTATAATTCTTGGACCCAGACACGACTTAACTGGTCGACGACCTATGGGTCTAGTGACAATAGAAACAGTAGCAACAATGGTGGTGTTAACTTTGCTTCCAAAGCAGAACTAGACGGGAATGTGAGCAGGCAAAGCTTCAGTTGATTTTTTAGATCGTCTAATAGATCTGACATCTCTTAGGATTTATATCTTCATGTGAGGGGATACTGCACATCCCACTCGTTTAAGTAACTCACCAACTGAATAGCCTTCTTTGGCATCTAGTCTCTGAAAAGTTGTACTGACTCGGGTGAAAGGAGCAGACTTCTTCCTCTCCCCACCTTGTCCATAAGATGATGTTAAAGTAATAGCGATCTTCTGGATACTTTTGAACTCATTAGTATCCATTAAGGGATGGAACCTACTTCCTTGCAGAAGTGGGTAGATTTCCAGTGATTTTGACTCTTCCTGATGAGGACGGTCATCAACAAGTACTTCCATAGATATTTAGGCTTTAGCAGCCCTCCAAACCTTCTGGTCTTGGTTTCTCCTTTGGGTTTGAGTTAATGGTAAGGTCCTCAAACTTGATCCAATTTCAAATACTGACGACAGGACAACCAATCCTTCAATCGAGTGTTTGACGATCATAATTTATTTTCCCTTAGCAGAAACGGGAACAACATGCTTAGTAGGTATCATGGTGGTAGTAGTCTTGACTTTCTTGTAAGAAGGGAAGTCCTAAGGGGCAGTTTAGGTTAAACTCAGTAAACTGTTCTTGCATCACGACGAACGGGGCTTTCCCGGGTATAACCTTGAGTTCATCAAATCCTACTCCAAACTTGATGGTGGGGGTAACAACGCGAGCACTACGGCTCCTCAGGTTGCACAAGAAAGTGAGCATTGGGAATGCCATTGCAACAACTTCAAAAAAAGAAAGCTCTATGGTTAGTTATTTGGTTAATACATCGTAATCTTAGTGGGCGCACTACAAATTAACAGAGGTCGATCTGTAGACCGGGTAAGTCTTCATTTAACTTGTAGAGATTTTAAGATTTTAGTGAAAATAGTTTGAAAGTAGAAAGATATAATTAATATAAGGAAAATTAAATAACAAGCGCAGCAAGACACAATGCGATTTAATTTGCAAAATAACAAAGCAAACTCGAAAGGGAAAAAGTGAAGTTCAGGACCCAGTGCGGGACCAACTTTACAGCACACAATGCCTAGGTGGAACTAGTTCACCAACACACCTATTGGGGGTCCGACCCCACACTAAGATTAAAAAGTCCTTAATGGCCTTTTGAACCATCCTGTTCAAAGGTGATTGAACAGACGGTCCTGAAGTCCAAAAGAGTTGACCGTACTTATCCAAGACAGAAATGGGTAAAGCATGTCAACGTAAGAAGGGTAATCTGGTTCATGAGGGATATGAACACATTACTGATGTATGAAGATAATATTTCT
>NEWO01001701.1:0-16748 GCA_003013225.1 Phalaenopsis aphrodite
ATCTTTTTCAAAACCCAACTTTTTTTAATGTCCTTTCGAAGCGGGCAACGGGATTTCAATTCCGATGACCGACAGCTTCTTACGGGCAAACTCCACACCAAAAATAGTGCCGACAAGAAGTAAAATTTAATATTGCAAAATCTATGAATTATCTTGCAATAGAAATAAGCAATGACTGTTTCAAGATGGAAGTAACTGATTATCTAAGTAATGAGAAATTTAAGAATGAGTTTGAAGACAAATTAAAGCAAGAAGAATTTTTTGAAAACAAGGACGAGATAAAATAAAAGGATTTAGATTATACTCAGAACAAATTTGAAACTTTAGACTTGATGGAAAACGATAATAAAAATATTATTCCTTCAAGTATTAAACCATCTGAACTTGAACTGAAGATATTACATGCCCATTTAAAATATGTATTTTTATGAGTCATTTACATTGTCTATTATTGTATCTTCTGAGTTGACTGAAATTCAAGAAAAAAAAATTAATATAATTGTTAAAAGATATTAAAAAGCTTTTGGATGGACTTTAGCAGATATTAAAGAAGTTAGTCCTTTTATTTGTATGCACAAAATTCTATTAGTAGAACAATACGAACGTAAAGCTGTTCTTAGAGGATATTAAACCCAATAATGAAAGAAGCTGTTAAAAAAGAAATTTTAAAATAGTTGGATGTTGGAATTATATATCCTATTTCAGACAGTGCTTGGGTTACTCCAATTCACTATGTTTGAAGAAAGGAAGATTGGCAATTGAAGAAAATGAGAAAAAATGAATTAACTCCAATAAGACAAGTTACTGGTTGGCTAATTTGTACTGACTATAGAAAATTAAATATGACCACCAGAAAAGATCACTTTCCTTTACCCTTTCTAGAACAAATGTTGGATAGATTGGTTGGAAATAAATATTATTGCTTTTTAGATTGATATACCAGGTATCACCAAATTTCAATTGCTCTAAGGAATCAAGAGAAAACAACATTTACAAGCCCATATGGAACATTTGCTTTCGTAGAATGCCTTTTGGACTATGCAATGGACTTGCAACATTTCAAAGATGTATGATGTCAATTTTTAGCAATTTTATTGAACATGGAATATAGGTGTTTATAAATAATTTAGAAAAATATTTCGGAAGTTTATGATAGCATCAATCTAGTACTAAATTTGGAAAAATGTCAATTTATGGTTACAGGAGGTATTGTACTTGGGCATAAAATTTCTGAAAATGGCATGAAAGTAGATCCTGCAAAAAATCAAGTTATTGAAAAATTATCATCTTCTACTAATGTTAAAGGGGTAAGAAGTTTTTTAGGACATGCCAGTTTCTACAGGCGCTACATAAAAAACTTTTTGAAAATAACTAAGCAATTATGCCAACTTTTACAAAAAGATATGAAATTTAATTTTAATAAGGAATGCATAAAAGCATTTGAATTATTAAAAGAAAATTTAATCACTGCACCTATAATAGTTCCACTTAATTGGAAAAAACCATTTGAAATAATTTGCGATGCTAGTGATTATGCTATTGGGGTTGTTTTAGGACAAAGGCACAACGGAGTTTTTAATGTAATATATTATGCTAGTAAAACTCTAAATGATGCTCAAACTAACTACACTACTGCTAAAAGAGAGTTACTAGCTATTATTTTTAGGCCTTTGAAAAATTTAGACGTTACTTATTTGGAACTAAATGTAAAGTGCATACAGATCATTCTGCTATTTAATACATGATGCAAAACAAGGATGCTAAACCAAGATTAATTATATGGATACTTCTATTATAAGAGTTTGATTTTACCGTAGTTGATAGAAAGGGAAATGATAATCAAATAGCTGATCATTCGTGTAGACTAGAAAGAGAAATATTAACTAAATTTGCAAATGAAATTTTAGAAAATTTCCCTAATGAAAAATTATATAGTATTGATGAAATGAATGTATGTTGGTATGCTGATATAGTAAATTTTATTGTAAGTGATATTTTACCACATGTTTCAAAAATTCACAATTAAAGAAATTCATATATGATTCAAAAATCTATTTTTGGTATGACCCATATTTATATAAACAATGTAAAGATCTAATTAGTAGAAAATGTGTGCCTTATGAAGAAACTCAACAGATAATTGGAAGATGTCATGATTTTGAATTTGGAGGACATTTTGGAACAAATAGAACTGTATATAAGATTTTGCAAGATGGATTTTATTGGCCTACTGCTTTTAGAGATGTTAATGAATATATTAAAACATGTGTCGATGTCAATGAGTAGGAAATATTTCTAGAAGAAATGAAATACCGCTAAATTACCCATTAGAAGTTGAAACTTTTGATAAATAGGGATTAGATTTTATGGGACCATTTATGCCTTCATTTGAAAATTTATATATATCACTTGTTCTTTATTATATGTCCAAATGGATTGAAGCTATTGTTGTACCCAGATGTGATGCTTGAAGTGTTTATAAATTTTTAATCAAAAATATTTTTACAAGATATGGAATGCCGAGAGTAATTATTACTGATGGAGGATCTCATTTTAGGAATAAGAGAATCAAAAAATTGATTAACAAATATGATATTATGCATAGATTCTCTATTGCTTACCATCCTCAGACTAGCGGTCTAAAAGAGATATCAAATCATGAAATTAAACAAATTTTAGAAAAAGATGTAAACTCTTATAAATTGGATTGGTCTGCTAGATTAGATACTTCATTATATGCATATAGAACTACTTATAAGGCTCTTATAGGAATGTCCCTAAACAGACTTATTTTTGGAAGAAAAAAACATGCTACTTACAAGTAGAATTGAAGCATAAAGCATTTTGGGCTATTAAGAAATTTAATTTTAATCTAAAGATGTTGGTGACAAAAGATTATTGCAACTCAATGAACTTGTGGAGATTAGAAATGAAGCAAATGATAATGTAAAAATCTATAAAGAGAAAATGAAAATATGACAAAATCTATAAAGAGAAAATATATATATGAATTACTGTTTTGTTTGATAAGTTTTTTATATATTAGGACATAAAAATCATAAAAACTTTATATATTTTAAATTAAGACAAATAGTGGTATTAGAGGAAAATTTGGAATTAAATTAAAAAAAATAAAAAGTTGCAATTTTGGCCACTATAGCCGACGACACCTGCTAAACTGACCATGGCGCTGACAGCACCATCGGGAGCACCGACAGTGCCGATAGCAGTTTGATGGTTCAGGACGAATTTGGTAGACTTTGGCAGGATTTTGCTCCATAATAACCGCTGGGAGGTGTTTTTAAAGTCCTAAAAACTGCCTTAGACTACTAGAAACACCCTATTTTTGAATTCCACGGCTTCTAATTCCAGAAATACTTCCAGGTATGGAGTTTTTAATAGACAAAAGTTTATCAGTTTTGACACATAGGGATTATACGATAAAGTTATTATGAAGAAGAGATTGATCAAGGAGAGAAGCTTTGTCAATCATGGATTGATTAATCGAAGTCCTCATTTTGATAAAATCATTGTACAAGGGCGATGAGAAGTTCTGTGCTACACTACCGCTGCAGTTGTTGTACCAGTTGTGATGGAATTCTATGCCAACATACATGAAATTACCTAAGGAGTAGTCTTCGTACGAGGTAAAGCTATACCATTTACTCTAGCATAAATTAATTAGTTGTATATGATAGAAAATGTTCCAATATATCATTATACAAATTTTATCCCTACCAGAGATTTGATGCAAGATGTCTATAATTTTCTGACGGATGAAAGTGATATTTGGGAAATATGAGATGAGGGATATGTTAGTTTCTCTTCTTCATCACTTAATCCAATATCGAAGCAGTGGTATTTCTTCATTTTTGCAAAAAATACTCCCTACTTTGAAGATTAGTAAAGTCACTAAAGAAAGTACTATTTTAAATTTTTGCATTCAAATGAAAAAATCCATTGATGTAGGATCTATCATTTTTAAATCTGTTTTGGGTGTTATGATGAATGGGTCAATTTATGGACTTGGGCATCCTTCCACAATTTTCCTACTTTGCACTCAATCTAAAGTTCCATATGAAAGTTGGGAAAAAATTTTATTACCTTGGGAGCCCATGATTCTTATTGATGAAAATTATGCTGGGAATGGGAATGAAGCATTATATGTTGTCTTGGATCATTCATCACATGCTTCAACTCCATTGACGCCACCAACAGTTGGAAGTTTACTTGCTTTGGAAAAGAAATTGAAGAAAATTGAAAGAGAACTTCAGATTATTATGAATGCAATAGAAGATATTAATTACATTTTTTATCACCAAGATTGGAGGATGAAGGAGAATTTTGATCATACTGGAACATTTCAAGAAGGATTAGTGCGGATGTTTAAGGAAAAATAATGGATCGAAGAAAATTCGACTGATCAATTCCCATACCGACCCTTCTATAATCTGTACATTCATTACAAGTCTATGGGAGCTATTAGAGGAGGAGAAAGCACTGAAGATGAGGTAGAATAATTGAAGAATTTGAACTCTCTACTTGTTTAAAATATTTATGTATTTAATGTTATTGAGTGGATTTGATTTATTTTGCTTTGCTTTAGAATTATGAACTTTGATTGTGTGCATAGTTTTATGTCAGTGTTTAGTATTGTGGTTCGATGCTGATTTATAATTTAGTTTGTTATATAAGTGTAAAAGTGTGATTAGAAAAACGTATTTGTAAAAGGTGTATTTTCATATATAAAATGTAGTTTGTTGTTGTTTGTGAAAATGATTGTTCGTGAAAATGTTTGTTTGCAAATTACTGTTAGATAAAAATTTGTATTTAAAAATACTAAAAAGTCTTTGGAGAAAATTTAAAAGAAATTGAAAATTAAAAAAAAATAAAAAATGGAATTTTTAGGCCTTCAGTGCCGACGACGCCCTCGACTCGAGAGCAGCCTAAACCCCTTAAAATTCACGATTTCCATAGTAAAACACCACTTTTACCCTTTGAGTCTCATTCAACTTCCTATTTTTGCACCTAGGGCTCGTATTTGCTCCGATTTAGGGTGATTTCAAGGCAAAGGAACTTTAGATTTCATCTTCTGTAGGTAAGAGCTATAATTTAAACTAAAAATTTTAGATTTTCACCAAGGATTTATCTCATATTACTGAGATCCAAAAATTTTGGAAATTTGTAAGAGATTTTGAGAAAATCCTTTGGTGAAGAACTCTTACTTAGTAGATTTAAGTTTAATGTGTTTTACATTGTGATTTTTGGAATTTCAAGAATTTTATTCAGATTTTTTATCAATTTTTTTTAGATTTACCATTGCCCCAAGAACGAGCAAAGGAAAAAGAAAAGTAGATTATGATGAGCAAAAATTTGTCAGCTTCAGTGCTACTGCTCGATGTAATAGTCTACTTGAAAATAAAAAAAGTAATTTCAGATTGTGGATTTAAAAATCTGGGAGGAGAAGTCGAGTGATTAACCAATGCTCAGCAGTTGAAAAATTTATGTTACTTTACTGCCGAGGCTATTATTGGTGTAGTGATGGAGTTCTACACCAATTTTACAGAGGCTTTTGATGATTTTATTTTTGTTCGTGGGAAAATGGTAGAGTTTTCTCCAAGAAAAATTAATGATTTTTATCAATTGGAAGATGTTTATAGTTGCCATTATAAATTGTTTTCTGCTACGAATGTGGCATTGGATGAGGTTATTTCTTTTCTGACGATGGAAGAGGGATCTGAAAAGTTAAGAATGGTTTCAAGGTAAAATTTCCTCTTTCTATGCTTATTGTAGTATCTAAAGACTGACACTATTTTATTTTTAAAAGAATGATACCGACAAATCATCATAGTGAGGTGACCAAGGATAGAGCCATGTTGAATATCTGTATTCAGCAGGTAATGAGGATAAATGTAGGCTCTATTTTTTATAAGAACACTCTATCTATTGATTTAAGAAAGACCACTGGTGGTTTAGCACACCCTGCACTTATTTTCACACTCTGTGAACAGGCAGGAGTTGATTTTAGAGCAGAGGAGGAAAGGACTGAGCCTCTAAAACCTATTGGCTTTGCTAACATAAAGACTTATGTATCTCATGTTGATTGGAGATCCAGAAGTAAGACCAGACTAATCTCATATTTAACAGAGAAAAATGTTAACTCATGGTTGTAGGGGGAATTGTGCTTGGACATAAAATTTCTGAAAATGACATGGTAGTAGATCCTACAAAAGTACAAGTTATATCAAACCTACCTCCACCTATTATAGTAAGAGGAGTTAGGATATTCTTAAGACATGCTGGATTTTACAAGAGTTATATTAAATATTTCTAATAAATTACTAAAAATTTATGCCAACTTCTAGAAAAAGATACACAATTTTACTTTAATCAAGATTGCCTTCAAGCCTTAGAATCTTTAAAGGAAAAATTGATTACTGCTTCTATAATTGTTTCACCTGATTGGGAGAAACCATTTGAATTAATGTGTGATACGAGTTATTATGCTATTAGAGCTGTTTTAGGGCAGAGATATGATAAGATTTTTAAAGTCATATACTATGCTAGTAAGACTCTTAATGATGCTCATATTAATTACACCACCACTGAAAAAGAGTTATTTGTCATTGTGTATGCTTTTTATAAGTTTAGATCATATCTGATTGGAGCTAAATGTATTGTGCATACTGACCATTTAACCATTAAATATTTGATGCAAAAGAAGGATGCTAAACCAAGATTTGTTAGATGGGTACTTCTGATGCAAGAGTTTGATTTTGTAATAGTCGATAGAAAAGGGACTGATAATCAAATTGTTGATCATCTATCTAGGCTATAATAAGAAGAAATTATTGATTTTGGAAAAGAAATTAATGAAACTTTTCCTGACGAACAACTTTATGTTGTAAAAGAATGCGAAATACCTTGGTCGGCTGATATTGTAGATTATATTGTTAGTGGTATTTTACCATATAGACTGACAAAATAGCAAGAAAAGAAATTCATTCAAGATGCAAGATCTTATTTTTGGGATGATCCTTATTTATATATACAATGTAAAGATTTAGTAATGAGATATCAGGAAATTATAGAACTCTTCATGAAATTATTCAGAAATGTCATGATTCTAAACTTGGTGGTCATTTTGGAAATGATAGAACTGTTCATAAAATTTAGCAATCTGGAGTTTATTGAACTACTTTATAAACATGTGATCGGTGTCAGAGAGTAAGTAATATTTCAAAAAGAAATGAAATGCCTATAAATTTTAATTTGGAAATTGAAATTTTTTATGCATGGGGATTAGATTTTATTTGACCATTTATACCTTCATTTGGATATATATATATATATATATTGCAGTGGTTATGTTTTAAAATGCATTGAAGCAATCACTTTACTTAGATGTGATGTTCAGAGTGTTTTAAAATTTTTAATTAAAAATATTTTTACAAGATACGGAATGCTTAGAATAATCATTATCGATGGAGGATCTTATTTTAGGAATGCAACAGTCGCAAAATTGGTGGAAAAATAAAATATAAAGCATAAAATTGCAACTTCTTATCATCTCTAGACTAGTGGTTAAGCAGAAGTACCTAATCGTTAAATGAAGAGAATTTTGGAAAAAAGTTTTAATCCTAATAAAATGGATTGGTTTGTTAGATTAGATACGACATTATGGGCAAACATGACTGCTTATAAGACACCTATATGAATGCCCCCATAAATATTAATTTTTGGGAAAACTTTTCACTTGCCGGTTGAATTGGAGCATAAAGTTTATTGGGCTATAAAAGAATTCAATTTCATTTTGAAAGAAGTTGGTGAGAAAGGATTATTGCAATTGAATGAGTTTGAGAAACTTAGGAATGAATCTTACGATAATGCAAGGATTTATAAGGAAAAGATGAAAGAATGGCCTGATAAGAAGATAATAAAAAGAGAATTTAAACCTGGACATGAAGTTTTATTATACAATACAAGATTAAAATTATTTCGTATAAAATTGAAGTTTAGGTGGAAAGGACTATTCAGAGTTATAAAAGTCTATCCCTATGGAGCAGTTAATATTGAAGACCCCAAGACTGGAAAAATATTTATAGTGAATGAGCACAAATTGAAACCATATTTGGATGGTCAAAGCCAAGCTTTTAAAGAATCTGTATCAATGGGTCACTCAGAATGAGACTGGGAATGTTAGGCTGACGACATTAAACCAAGCGCTTTGTGGGATGCAACCCTTATGATTCGTTATTTAGTTTACTTTTGAGTTTTTTTGTTTAAAATATTTTTGTATATTTATGTTTAGGTCTTTATGAAATCTGTGTATTTGAGAAAAATATTTTAAAAAATATTTTTTTGCTTAATTTTATGGAAAAATTTAGAATTTATTGGATCGAAGTTGAAATAGTGCTATTTTCGGAACTAGCGCATGATGCATCAAATTCCAGAGAGATGACACACGATGCACTAGATTTGGTGCATGAAGCGCCACGACAATGAAAATGACTTAAACAATTCAAAGATGGTTTTTGGTGTTTTCTTCTCCTTATAACTCCTAAAAAGTCAATCATAAGTCTATTTTAGAAGGAAAAACAAGGGAAAAGCAACTAGATTTCAATTATAATGGCTTCCCACTCCAAAATATCATGAGTTTTAGAATTTTCAGCCAAAGAAAGTTTGTCAGTTTTGATGCCCAAATATTACATGATCGAGTTCTAGTAAAGAAGATGCTTATCAAAGAAAGGAGATTTGTGAATCAAGGATTCAACACACCAAATACTTGAGTGGAAGAGATTATAGCGTAAAAGCCCTGGGAAGTACTTTGCTACTCTATTGATGCTATAGCCGTCCTTATGGTGAAAGAGTTTTATGCAAATCTTCATGGGATCAACCAAGGAACAGTTTATGTGCGAGGCAGGTTTTTTGCAATTCACTACTTCAAGAATAAACGAGATGTTTATGATTGAGAATGTGTTTATCTGCAATTATACGAATTTTTACCCTATGAGAGACAATACAAATTAACTCTACTGGCACCTTACGGATGAAGATGTGAATTAGGAGGCGAGAGATGATGGGAATGTAAATTTTTCCTCATCATTATTAAATCGTACTTCTAAGTCATGAAACTTCTCTATTGCATCAAAATTATTGTCCACCATGAAGATCAGTAAGGTAACGAAGGAGAGTGCTATTTTAAATTATTGTTATCAAACTGAAAAATCTGTTGATATTGGAGCCATAATTGTAAAATCATTTTTGGGTTTGATTGTTAATAGATCAGCAACTGGAATTGGACATCGATCCATTATTTTCCTATTGTGCAGTCAATTGCATGTACCTTATGAAAGTTAGAAAAAAGTGCTTCTTTCTTGGAAGCCGATGGATCCTGAATTCTATTGTAACTTTATTGAAATGAGAGTTAAAAATGATATGAATGTCCAGATGGATCAAGGATCTCAGAATTCATCACCTATTCAGCCCTACTATAATTCAAATGCACTTTTAAAGAGAATTAAGAAGATAGAGAAAGAGGTGCAGAATCTTATGCATGTGATTGAGAATATTTATGAAATGTTGGATCATCTGGATTGGAGACTGAAGGAACATTTTGAACATACTAGGCGTATTGAAGATGATTTGGTACCTATATTCAAGAAAAATTCTTAGATTGGAGAGGATTCAACTGATGAGTTTCCATATCGACCTACAACCTGTATGTGCACTACCAATCGATGGGAGATATCCAAGAAGACTAGAGTAAAAAGGTTGTTTGAACTTAATTTATGCATGGAGCATTTTGTTTAGTACTACTTGTGTTAGTTTGTTATGTTAGATTGCATTTCCTTTCTATTGTTGCACTATTTATGTTTATGCTTTGTATTTGATAATTAGATTTCAGTGTTAGGATGTTAGTTTTCTTTAGAACATTGAATTTGATGTTTACTGGTTTGAAAACTGTTAGTTTAAGTTAGCGTAAATTTTATATATAAATGTGAGTTTTGTGTTGTTTGTAAAGGTTTGGTGTTAGAATGTTGTTTGAGTATGCTTAGAAATGTTCATTTGAGTTAATTAGAGGTTGACATAAGGCGATATGGAGCAAATTTCCACAAAAATTGAAATCTGTTGAATTTAGGCTCTAGTCATGGAGCACTGTTTAATAGAGTGTTGGCACATGATGTACTAAAGACCCGAATACTCCAGATCGCCTAAAAAATTGTGAAATCACACAAACAAGCTCCATTTTCATTGCTTGGGTCGTCTCCTACCTCTAAACCTTGACCTAGGGCTTCTTATTGTGGACAGTAGAGAAGATTTTTTGTCCAAAAATCATAGATTCCATCTTCTCTTAGTAAGAGCTTCACTTAAACTTAGAAATTTTTTATTTTCACCAAGGATTTGTCCTACATTATGGAAGACCTGAAATTTGGGATTTTCTATGAAAAAGCATGAAGAAAACTCATGGTGAAAAGTTTCTTACCAAATAATCTTGCTTCAAGAGTTACATTTTTTATTTAGTAATTTGTTTAAAATTTATTTTGATTTTCATAGAATTTCTAATGGCTCCCCGAGTTAAGAAAGGAAGGACGTCTGAGGATTTTGATTCATGAAGATTTGTTAACTTTAAGGCCCAACATAATTACAATGCACAAATGGAGACCAAAAGATTGATCTAAGAACGGGCATTTGCAAACCCGAGTGGCGGGATTGAAAGGTTGATCCTTGTCATAAATTGGGAAAGATTTTGATTCTTCACTGTTGGTGACCACATATTGGTTAGAGGTAAACAAGTTGAATTTACTGCTGGTCGAATGAATACTTTTTATGGGCTGAAAAATGTATTTTTTTATTAATTTGCTAAATTCGTGAGGACTAATTCATCACTGGATGAAGTGGTTTTTTTTTTACTGATGGAAGAGGAGAGTGGAAGATTAAGAATAACAAGATAGTTAACTTCCTCACTTCCATATTGACTAGCCAGTAAAAGGTATGACATCACTTCCTCTTTCTTCTCTTTCTTGGCAGCTCCTTCTCGAATACAAGATTTATGGTCAATGACTTTGCTTTGAATTTGAATATTCCTTTTACCCCGCCTCTTCTTTCTGTTCTACCACGAAAGAAAAGAAACTAAGGGTTGATTGCTTTGATGTGAGACCAAACAAGCATAATGAAATGAAGCGAGTAATCCCTGCTTGGAGCGAGACATTGATCAGGAAAATTTCTTTTGATTCTTAGAATAATGCTAAATTATTGTCAATGAATCATCTTGTTGATGTTACGAAAGATAAAGTTGTGTTGAACTATTGCATTCAGAACATGAAAGCAATATATGTTGGTGCACTTATAATTCATCATGCTTGAAGTATAGCTTGTAGTTCTACAGCTAGTGGTTTGAGATACCTTGCTCTAAATTTTAGTTTATGTGAAAAATCAAGAGTAGTGTCCTATAAAAATGAAGAAAGATTACAACAAAAAAATCCTATTGGGAGGCATTTGATTCAAAGAGTTGAATCATTTGTTGGATCTAGAGGGGGAAGAAGGGATAGACCCTCTACATCAGCTGCATGGGGATCAACTTCACGCCCTCCATCATTAGAAAACATGATGGCTCAACTCATGATTAAAAAATTGACATAATTATTATTCAGAGTCAATTAAGAAAGATTGAAGCAAGAAATGCTTATAATGACGAATATCAATAGAGGAGAGTTCAACATGATATTAATTTTGAGAAGGCTAGAGAGCCCATTGTGGAATTTCTTCTATGTCCAAGTATCAGTCCCTATGCTCCTATTTGGGATGAAGAAGCAGAAGAAGAAGAAGAAGAAGAAGAAGAAGAAGATGAAGAAGAAGAAGAAGATGATGATGAGGAAAGAGATGAAAACTGATACTTTTATGATTTTAGTGTAGTTTGTTTTTGTGTTTGTTTGTTATTTGTGATTGAAATGTATTTTATTTTCATTTGAGAGCTGTTGTAGTAAAAAGTTTCATGTTGTGATGTGGACATAATTGTAATAGTAACTGTAGAATTTTACTTTTTCTGCATTTTTAGTATTTTCAGTTTTGTTTTTTAGTTTTTGGTGTTTCTATTTTTGAATTCTCAGCAAATTCTTTAGAATATATTATATTTCATTTAATGCTTTAAAGCCTGTATGTTTTTAAAGTTAGTACTTGCAGTATATCAGAGCCTAGTTTCATAATCAGAAATCCTCTACAGATCAATTTTTAGTTTCATGCATTTATTGTTTTCTTTCACCTACTAATATTTCGTACTAAAACATTTTTAAAAATACTTAAAAACTTAAGTTTGGAGGGAAGAAAATTTCTTTTGAAAAGAAGCAAACTAAATTTTATTTGTCCTCAATTAACTATATTTTTTAAATTAATTTAACATGACCTATGGATATTAAAATATAACTTTAAATGACTATACTTATGTTTATAAATAATATGGTAAATTTAGGTAAAAAGCTTTTAATAATGAAAGTTAATTCTAATGTTAAAGATATTTGGTTTGATAGGATAAGACTATGCTTTTCTCTTTAAACTAAAGGAAGTTGTATTTTTTAAGTATTAAGAATTTTAGAGTTTAATGTAAGAAGAAAAGAATGAGACTTTATAAAAAATCATAAATTAATATGAATTTATAAAGTAAAGAAAGGTATGGAGTTTTGACTTTAAGAAGAGGAGAGTGAAGTTCAAAACTATTAAAGGCTATCCAGATATAATAATCCTCACTAGAAAAAAGAAAGAAAAGAAAAAAAAAAGAAAAGAAAGGATTTAAAAGATCCTAAAAGAAAAAAAGAAGAATAAAGAAAAATAAGTGAGGAGAAGCTTGAGGAGACGCCTAATCAAAAATTGGCTTCATTGAATCAACTTAAGGAAGGAGCTTTATTTCATTTTCTAAACTTGTATTAGAGTATTAGTAGCATTCCTAGTAAAGTATTATGAATTTCTTTTTCATATGAATATTCTAAATGTCCTTAATATGACAAATTTCAATTTTTTCTTAAAATGAATAGAGGTTGAGAAATCTTAAATTTGATTACTATATATTCCTAGACATATAATTTGAATCTAGGTTATTAAAGGTTTTTCTTAAATTTTATTATTATATTAATTAAACTAGAGTATAGACGTTGTATGTAAATCTTTATCCTAAGTCATAAGCTTATATATAATAAAAGTGTCACTTGAGGACAAGTAACATTTAAGTTTGAGGGATTTTGATACACAAAAATAATATACTAGTTTAAGTACATACTTTATGCTTATTTTTGGTGATATTACACTTTAAAGAAGGGTAATTTCATATTTTTGTTGCAGGTATATCATTTGAAGGTATTTGTAGCAAAAATGGCAAAAAGGATGAAATTTGGAGCTAAAAGAATGAATTTTGGAATTCTGGAGCATGATGTGCCGTTTGACAGAGGCTTGACACATGATGCACCAGAGACGACTTTTTGTAGATTAAGGTGGTTCGAGACAAATTTTGCTTAAATTTTCAAAGGGACGCTTGTTCTACACACATATTGGAGTAACTCAATGCATCTAGACACTTTAGAAGGATCTTTTATTAAGGGATATGTCTTTTGTATTAAATGACACATCTTCTGAATTCAAAGGAGTTAACTTTTGGAAGAAATTTTGGAGGAAATTTTGAATTTTTTTTGAAAAGCGGCCGCTCAAAATAAAAGAGAAATATTTCAAGGAGTTTGGGGGGGACGAAAAGGACAAGAAAGTTGGGTGGTTTGAAAGGAAAGAAGAGAAGAAGAGGAGATTTTCTTCTAGGGTTATAAGAGGAGAGCAAATGTGAGAGATTTCTTCTTCATTACACTTCTAAGAGAGAATTGTGTATTCTTGTAAAGAGAGAAACTCTTAGAGAGAACTTCAAAAGATTTGCTTGGGAAGGATTGTGAGATAAGTTTTTTTTTTTTTGTTTGTAAACTTGTATCCTTCTCCCTACTTTGAGATATGATTTTGTGAAGACCTACTTTTATTTTTATTGGTTTTAAATGTCAATAATTTATGATGATTTGAACTTTGATCTTCATTTACTTTTCGATCTGACCAATTGAAATGTTAAGACATGTTGAGAAACATATGTTCTGAAAAGGGCATAATTTCTTCAATAGGGGGAGAATCACATTTAATCTCATTGGAGAGTATTTCATCCATGGAATTGAGTGCAAATAAATATAGAAATATACTTTGGTTGATGCAGAATTGGAGATTTTAAGTTGATAAATTAAAATCCTCAATTTGGTCTAGTTGATTGGAAACTAATGCGAGATTGTTAGTCCTCAGAGGAGAGAATAGTGTGAGCTGTGGAGTGGCGGCCAGTATCTTCCTAACCTAACCACAAAATTTAAGACTAAACTCTGGATCTGTCAATTTTTTTTAAAGAACTTGGAAGAGGGTAAAGCATATGATTGCTTTTATTTGGGACAAATCAGATTTTATATGTAGTTTTAAATGATTTTAGTTTCTTCACAATCTATATACTCACTGTAAAGGGGAAGAATGTTTTCTTAAATTTGAATCTTGCGACAATAAAAAATTTGTTTAGTTTTCATAATTTTTGTTTTGAAAGTTTAGTTTTTAGTTAGTTAACTTCGTCTTTCAACTGCATTTTATATACCATTCACTTTAGTAGTTAATATTCAAATTTTGCACTTTACTTTTATTTTTGCATTTTTAAATTATAAAATAATTTTAAGAATTTATTTATAGGTTTTTCCAACTTCAATGTGGGATCAATATCTAAGACTCCATTAGAGCCCTTTAATACTTGAGTTGATTTTAAAGGGGATTTAGCAGTTTAAAAAGAATTTTAAAGATAAATTATTTTAATAAAAGGTAATTTTTTTGGGATTACATTGCATATTTATTGTTATATCTGCCGTGTGTATTTTGTAATATTGAAAAATATTTACATAATTTACATAATAAATCTACCCGCATCACCGAGTCTACCAAAACTCTGGACAATACTAATCTACCAATATTAACGAAGATGTAAAGTGGTTAGTTTTGGTCGGTAGTGCTAAGAAACAAATATTCATCTATAAGGTTATCCCAGGCTTTTCCTTTAACGAACAAACTTCATCAAAGGATGTGTTGGCCAACTGAGCTAACCAATCTCTAGGTCAAGCATGGTTGTAACCAGAGACTCTCTCATCTTCTTTGATAATATTAGAGCATCGTAGATGATTAATTTGGTCGGCAACCTCTTAAGATGAGCTAGTGAGTTATAATCCACTTAATAGAATCCTCCAATCTTTACTTGGTTATGTGTCTCTTCCAATAGCAAAGGTGGATGTAGCTCTTCTCGAGTGACTATTTCTTTTCATTTATCTAGTAGAGCTTTTTTCAAGGGTAAAACCCTGCCACTTCTTAGATTTAGTTTTGTATTCTCTTCTTCTTCTTCTTCTTGTGATGTTGTAGGCAAAAATTTTGGTGTATCGTGGTAGTCGAGGATAGCTTTCTCACTCCCGACGCTATCATAACCGGTATTTTTGACATCTTCGTCACTCTTATTAATGGGTTCATCAGACTTAAGTATGATTTGAGGATCAGTTCAGGAATCGAGATTGCAGTAAGATTGACCAAAGTCAATTACGTTATCACTAGAAATAGTTAGACGTAGCCAAAATCATAATCATTATATTCATAAGACCACTGTGGGGCAAAAAGATAATCATACATGGTCAATGTTTTGAGGATTTTCTTCCCCAAATCCGAGATAACCAATCTAATAAAGTCAGCCATTATCATAGACCCCGCTCTATCATTCTTCATGACAACGTTCTTCTCCTTCTTTGGTTGCTGTGATTTCTCTGGTGAAACCTCTAACTTGGGCTGAGCAGGTTGAAGACTTTGGGTGGCTGCTTATGCTGAAGTGGTCTAAATCTGATCCAGTATCTTCTTGGATGACTTGCTCCAACTTGTGCTCCATCCATCTTTCTTTGAATACAAATTTATCAGAGTGACTGACTTAGTCAAAATCATATGTATTGAACCATTTTCAAGTTCCTTTAAATTTTCTTTCGAGATGGTTATATTTCCTTCTATATAATTTTTCTCGAGCCAATCCTTAAAAATGAAATAGCCTTCTATTGTGTCCCAACATCCTGTGATAGGGGAAAAAATTGGGATATTCTTTCTTGTCACCCTCTTCTGGATTCTTTGTTTCTGACAGTCTAAACTCAGGCTTCTTCATTAAATTTTTTAAAATTTTCACTACTGCCTCATATATGAAATAATACACTATTTTCAACCATTCTGAAAGAGTTGGACCCCGTCTACCATCTATCCAGAATAGTCCTCCCTGGTATGACTGTTAGCTAGACTGCCCATAATTTTGTGTCCACTACTACTGCGGATGACCATGCTGTGACAACTGCTGGGAACTCTGATGAGAATGCTCTGCCTAAATATTTATCAGTTGCTTTCCCTTATCAACTATCGCCACTGTACCAGACTTCTTCTCAAATAATCTAGTTGTCCTAGACTTTTCTGACTTTTCTTGGGATTTCATATGCTTGACTTTTTTTATAGACTGCTGGTCTTACTTAGCAGCTTCTCAAAGGACTTAATGGTGAATTCCTTAAGCATGAAAGCTACCGGCCCTTAGATAATTTTAAGTAGAATCTCAATCGTATGTTGTTCTGTCAGCACTATTTTTTGTTGGGCGAGTTGCCTATTGGAAGCTGTTGGATGCCAGAATCAAAATCCCGTTC
>NEWO01001701.1:28644-43269 GCA_003013225.1 Phalaenopsis aphrodite
AAAAATTATTTTTCCTAAGTGTCCCAATCACAAGGAACTCAGAAAACACTTTTCATAATTTTCCCAAATGTATTTAATTTAATATAATTATTTTTGTACAAAAATACAAGGTTTCTTAGAAAATCAACTTTAATGCTTAAACTTAGTCAAGTAATTTTTAAATTCTTACTGTGGGTAAACATTATTTTTATACAAAGTATGGAAATGATTTTACCAAATTTTTATTAGTTTTTAATTTACATAAAGTAAAGCAAGATATTAACATTTAATTAACTATAGAAATGTACAAAATAATTCAAATCATCATGATTTTTCCTAAGCTTCTCTGACCATAGGAGACCCACTAAAATTATTCTCATAATTTTCCATGTGGTATTTTAATTTATATAATTAAAATAAGTCCAAATAGTCATCCTAGCTTGAAAATTAAGGTTAGAAGCATAGAGATTCCCTCTGACCTTCGAAAAATCAGAGAACATTCCTTTTATCACAAAGAATGACCACAAAAGTTTCTAACCAAGGTGAGCAACGCTTGATAATAATGAATTAAAATACTCCAGAGTGTATTTAATTCATTAAAAATCAGAGAGTTAATAAATAATTTTTATTTTTAGTCCACATTATTTTCCCTTATTCACTGAGTAAGAGGGTATTTTTATTTTATTTTTATGATTTTTTATAAAAAGATATGATTTTTTAAAGTTTTGGTATTTATTTAAATCAAAAATTCCTAATTTTCTATTCAACCTAGTCAGCGCCACGTAAACGCGCGATGACTCTGAAGCTCCATGCAGCGTCCCTTGGTTCAACATCGTCAATTGAGTCAGCGGCCATGCGTCTCGCAGTTCATGGTTCGTTCCTTCGTCCAACCTGATCTCATTCGTCCATCTAATACACGCACGATTAGACGGTCCTCTGTAATCATCCTTGATGAACCAAATTCGTAAGTTGTTAAACTTCTAAAGCTAAGATATCACTCGATACTCAACTAAATCACATGGGGTTTGTTCCTACACCTTAATCTACTCAATATGAACACATCCATAGGGTTACAATGCTTTGAAATTAAACTTCACTTCACATTTGATGAATACCGAGCTCAAGATTAGGGTTAGTGGCCTATACCTTTGTCTGAGAGGGGAGGCCTCAATCTGATGCTTATGGAAGCTTTAGTGGAGTCCAACAAACATCTAGGATGTGTTGGTTCCCTCGGTGTAAGCTCCAAGTAGAAGATCAATGAAGTGGGGTGCAACCATGGTCTAGGAGTGGTTTGGAGAGCTCAAAAGAGGGGGATTTCAATGGGCATCTTCCTCTCTTGCTCTGGGGAAGCTTAAATGCAGTTCAATTTGAGGTTTGGGAAAGTTTTGAGGGTGACTAAAATTTACCTTGATTTTGAGCTAAAAAATTAAGCTCAGGTGGTGGGGAAAATGGCCAAGAGATCGTTGCAATGAGCTTAAGGAGTCTTAGAGGAGCTCTGGGAGCAATTTGATAGAGTTTTCCCAAGGAAATTGGATTTCCCCCTTTTTACCATGGGGGAAGGGTTTAAATAAAATGGCTTAAGGTTGTTGCAAGGGCTTCAATTCATGTGCAATATAGAGCTGGGGTGGAGGGCTGCAGAATGCTAAAGACAATTCAAGGCTAGGCATATTGGATGGGTGTAATGGAGTTTTGATTCAAGGGGGGTGGCCCTTGGGTTTAGGGTTTTTCAGCCACTAGGCCGACTGACAGGGCCAGCGGTGGTGGCCAGAGAAGTTAGGGGAGCCAGGAGAGGGTTTATGATTATTTCGTGTGATGGCAAGCATTTCTTGGTTTAGGCCCATAAAAGGATAGAATCCCATAAATCAAGAAACCATTGGTCCATGTCTTCCATAGGGTGGGCTAGGTAGGTCTAGTCAGGTCACTAGGATCCATTTGGTGGATGTGGTATCATTAATTTGGTCACTTAGGCATGGCTTAATCAATTTTGGTGTATGGGTTCAATTTGGGTTGAGTTGTGTTTGGGTTAGGTTAGCCATGACATTGAGCCCAATTTATTGATCAATTTTGTGTGGATGATTGTCAAGAGGGGTTTATAGATGATTTGGAGTGTTTTGAATTGATTTGGAGGTTCAATTTGAAGGAATTTGAACATTTAATCAATTTGAGGATGTTGGGTTAGACTTGGATTTAGGTTGGGCTAGAGTTGGGTAAGTCCAAATTGAGAGTTCAAAATGGTCTAGGGAAATGTCATGAAGAGTTCTTAACATTATATGGGTGCCAATTTTGGGGATTGATCATTCAATTGGGTGGAACTTAGGCACATGGCTAACTTCGGGCAAGTTTGGGAATTTTGGATTTGGGTTAAAATTGAGTGAATTTGAAGCTTTACCAAGGTCAATTGAGAGCTTAATTTGATGTGCGGAGATGTTTCAAAGAGTTTATGACGCATAATTGGGGCAATTGGAAAGATTTTGTGGTTTAATTGAGTGGGATTTTGGTTTTAGGCCAAATTGGGGCTTTTTGATTTTGGTTGAAACTTAACTTGAATGTGGGTCAATTGGGCTTAGATTTAGTTTGAGTTGATGTTGATCATGATGAATTTGAATTTAGAATTATAGTTGGGGGGATTGAGGTCAAATTGATGGATATTTAGAGTGAATTTGGGGAAATTGAGCCTTTAAGGATAATTTCAAGCTTTTAGTCAATGTTGGTCAAATTGATCAAATTGGGTTTAGTTGAAGGGTCCAAATTGGTTTTGGATACATTTAAAATGATTTTAAGGGTTTTGGGAATGTTTGGGCCATCAATAGTATTTTTTGTAATTTGGGGATATTTTTGTAATTTTAAAATTTTGGAGGTTTTGGGCAATTTGGGTCGTTTTAAATGGTTTGAGATGAATTTTAAACAAATTTAGGTCTTTTGGGTAAAATTGGGAATTTTGGTCAAATTTAGGGTTTGGGGGTGTTTTGGTAAATTGCGTAGATTTGGGGTCAAAAGGCTAAGTTTGGTATTTTGGTGAAAGTTATGTGTCAGCCACCCTATTTGAGGCATGGACCAATGAAATCTCCATTTGGGTCCTCTATGTACTAGACCTGGCTAGACCCTAGCCTAGGTCTAGTGGGTCTAGGGGACCATCTACATGAGTCTCCCAAAAGATCAATGGATCAAAATCAACAAGTTTGGGTATAGGGTTGTGAGTGATTGTGAGTAAAAGTGAGTGTAAGTGGGTGAACTAGCTCCAGACGAACACCTAGGGTCAACGCTAAGGCCAAGAAATCCCCTGGGGACTCCCCTTGAGCTCCCCATTTTAATCACACCTACCAAGTGCTAGAGGTCATGACCAATATGTGAAACTTCAAGTTGAGCAAAGAAGAGTTTAGAATTTCTAATGGTGAGGGTTCTATTTCTAGTCCTCTAGGAAAAGTGAACACGAAAGTCATATGGCTAGACCATAGGCTACTAAAGAGGAAAGAGCTAGACCTTAACCAAAAGTGAGGTAAACAGTAGCCTTGGGTCTAGCCATAAGAATTTTTTGTTGACTATTCCTTGGGACTAGAAAGGATCCCGCACCATTAAAAACTCTAAAAAATTCTTCTTTTCTCAACTTGAAGTTCCACATATTGGTCCTAACCTCTAGCACTTAGTAGATGGAGCCAGTATCAGGGAGCTCAAGGGGAGTCCCCATAGGATTACTTGGTCTTAGGGTTATCCCTCGGTGGGGTGACCTTGATCAGTTTCACACACACTTGCAATTAACACTTCCAGTCACAACCTTAAACCCAAGCATGTTTAACTTTAATCTCTTAACCCTTTGGGAGGCTTATGTAGATGGTCCCCGAGGCCACTAGTCCTAAGACAAGAGTTTAGCTAACACCAGTGCATGGAGGATCCAAAGTAGAGCATTCTATTGGTTCATAGCTCTAGTAGGATGGTTGACACCCCAATTTTACCTAAATACCCAATTTAGCCTTTTGCCCCACAATCTACCCAATTTACCAAATTACCCTTGAAACCCCAAAATTGAGCGAAATTCCCAAAATACACAAATTTATTCAAAATTCATCTTAGACCATTTGAAAACACCCAAATTGTCCGAAACACCCCCAAGATTTTCAAAATTACATTTTTCAAAAAGTACAAAAATATCCCTGGTGACCCAATTTGTCCCAAAACCTTCAAAATTATTTCAAATGTCCCCAAAATCAACTTGGACCACTCCATTGAGCCCAATTTGACCAATTTGACCTATTTTAACCAAAAGCCCTAAATTGCCTTTAAAGGCCCAATTACTCTAATTCACCCCCAATGTCCACCAATTTGATCACAAGATTCCCAAATTTCAATTATAAACTCAAATTCATCATATCTAAAGCTATTTGAAACCAAATCCAAGCTCAAATTTAACCCAATTTTAATCTCAACCCAAAAATTCCCAATTTTCCCCTAATCCAAAATCTCACTCAATTGAATTCCCAAACCTATCCAATTGCCCCAATTTTGAATCATAAACTCTTTAAAATGCTTTCACACATCTAATTGAACCTTCATTTGGCCTTGGTCAAGCCTCAATTTCACTTAAAGTCAACTTAGACTGAAATCCCCATTTTTGCCCCAAATTAGCCATGTCCCCAACTTCCACCAAATTGAACTCCATAATCCCAAAACTTCCACCCAAAACTCTTCATGATAATTCTTAGGACCAATTTCAACCATAAATTGGGCCATAGCTAAACTCTAGCCCAACTCAAACCCAAGTCTAACCCAACATCCCCAAAATTGATCGTAAGCCAAAATCCTTCAAATTGAACTTCGAAATCAATTCCAAATCACTCCCAACCTTTTTTAAACTCCTTGTGACAATCATCTACACCATTTATACAAATTATTTGAGCTCAATTTCATGAATGGCCCAACATAAACCCAACTTCAAGCCAAAATGCCCAAAATTGAACCCGTGCACCAAGATTGACCAAACTAAACCAAATTGATCAAACCAAAGCCACTACCACCACCATTTAGACTCTAGTGACTAGGCTAGACCCCCCTATCCCACCTTAAATGAGCTATGGACCAATGGTCCCTTGATTTAAGGAATATCTTCCCATTTTTGGCCTAAACAAAAATATCTTTGCCAACATCACTTGCCATTAGGGGTCAATCATCATTAGCCACCCTCTGGCCTCCCTGAGCCCAGAGGTGACCTAACCCTGGCCAGCCACACCTCAGCCTCCAGAAAAGCTTATAGCCGGAGAGAGCCATGCCCCATGCTTCAAACCCAATTACACTCATCCAATGTGTCCAAATCTCATTGGTAACTTGCACATTTCTCCCCTCCACTTAAGCACTACTTTCCACCCATTAACTGGCCCTGGTAGCCTAAACACCCTTCTCTATGGACAAACGTGAGAGAGTTCAAAAATTTAGGGAAACTCTGATAAAATCTCACCTGAGGTTCTCCAGACCTCCCTAAGTACAATTCCCCTGCTCTCAGTCATCCACACCCACCATTTAGAGCTGATTTCACCACTGAAATTTGCCATAAAACCAGGACACTTTCTATCATATCTCCACAGTGCACCAAACTTCAAATTGACTTGCTCCTCACCATCCCCTCACCAAACGAAGAAGATCCCCACGAAAGCCCCATCACAGAGAGCCTCTAGCATAGCCCTAGACCAACACCTGAAAACCAACTTAGTTGAAATCATAGCTAGACATTTCACTAAAGCACAAAAGCTCATCTGAAGGTTTTTTGGACTCCTCTGAAGCTTCTCCAATCATCTGATTGAGGCTACACCTATCACGCAAAGGCATTAAGTTCTCACCCTAATCCAAGCGTAATTTGATTCTCCATGAGTATACATTATATTTCATACCGTTTAAGCCATAACGATATGTTTGTCTTAAGTAGGGGAAGGTGTAGCAACAAATTAGTGTGGATGGCATACGGGTTTGGTCAATTGGAGATGATGACCCATAGCAGTCTGATCGCACGTGTATCAAATAGACACTCTGGACTGCACTGGAAGAACGGATGGAACGATACGATGGGACACATGGCAGTTGATTCAGAAGGAGCCGTCAAATGGAAGAGTGTCGCGTGACCTTTCGGAGCCTCCGTAGGATGAGCTAGACAAATATAAATGTCAGGATTGTCTGAATTATTTAGATGCCAAATCTTTAAGAATCCATAACCTTGCATAGAAAAATGATAAAAATAAAAAAAAATGTCCACTTGCTCAGTGAATAGAGGAAAATAATTTGAACCAAAGATAAAAATTATTTGTTGAGTCTTTGATTTGTAATTAATTAAATGGTCTTTGTGATATTTTAATTTATTATAAGTAAATATTGTCCGCTATGGCTTAAAACTTTGAGGGATTGTTCCTCATGAAAAAAATGATGTTCTATGATTTTTCCAAGGTCAGAGAGCATCTCTGTGCTTGTAACACTAATTTTCAAGCTTAGATGGCTATTTTGGTTTAAATTAATTATATAAGTTAAAATATCATTTGAAAAATTAGGAGATAAATTTTGGTAGTTTCCCTATGGTCATAGGAACTTAAGAAAAATGTTAGAATGATTTGGATGATTTTGTACATTTCTATAGTTAATTAAAAGTTTATAAAATGTATTAATTTTTAAATTAATTATTAATTAAAATTTGATAAAATTAATTTCCCATTATATAGAAAAATCAAGTTGAGTCACTATAAAAATTTAAAAATTATTTGATTAAGTTTAAGTACTAAAGTTGATCTTATGAGAAAAATTGGATTTATGTACAAAAAAAATTTATATTAAATTAAATAGACTTAGGAAAATTATGAATGTGGTTTTGCGAGTTCCTTGTGATAAGGGACACTTAGAAAAAATAAAAATTATTTTTTGAGAAAATACTTCATTTTTAAGCTATATTTTAAATTAAAATTTTTTTAAAAATAGAAAAATGATTCAAAATGTTCCTTATTGTTTCTTGATCACTTAGGACTCATTAAAATATTTTTTCCAATTTCTTAAGTTAAAAATAAATTTTTAAAGGCCTAAAAATGTTTTTTTTTATTTTTTTCATTAAAATAATAATAATAAATTAATTAAAAAACACTAAAATATAAAAAAATTTTCTCTGAGTTCTCTAGAGTAAGAGAGATTTAATAAAAAATATAAAAGATAATTTTTGTGATTAAAACATATTTTTTTTTACTTAAGTCATTAAACAAAAGCTTTATTTTTATTTATTAAATAAATTAACATTAAAAATCATATTTTCTAAGTTAAAATAATTATTTAAATTATATAAAAATTTAAAAATCCACATTTTTTCCTCTGATGTTTTAATTAACCCATAAATTGGGTACTCTAAAAGTGTCAAAGTCATTTGAATTATGTTTAATGAGTTTTGAAGTGGAGATCCCCAAGGGAAAAATGATAATTTTAGATTTTAGAACCTTCATCAAAATTTAGGATTAACCAAAGGGAAAAATGGGTAATTTTGATCTTAAATAAGTACTTTTGGATTATTGAGACATAATGGTTAAAAAGGTAGAAATCAATTTGTCACCTTTCATGATAAGAGTAGAATTGTAATTTTCTAAATTATCTGGATTTGGAAGTTAATTAAAAAATCAAATGATTTTCAAGTGATAGGCTTAGGTTAGGAAGATGATAATTCACTTATTTTAAGACCACAATTGAGGATAATATGTTCTTTCAATTAGAATACATATCACATAAATTAAAATTACAATAATTGCAAATTCTCCCATTAATCTTGGCTTGATATTTAAATATATTTGATAAAGATTTAGAAAAGGCAAGATGATTGATGATAAACACCTCTAGTCTCTACAAGCGCAACTTTGGCGGTAGGTAAAAAATCTTTAGTGACTTAAAATTTCCTTAGGGTCGTCCACCTACATAACTTTAAAGTGAAATATCAACTAATTAATTGAGTACCTTGTCCTTAAGATAATTGAAATGTCAAGGTTTTCCTAGTAATGGGGTGATTTTAACTCAACATAGGGATGATTAATAGAATAATATAAAAAGTTTAAAATAAACTAGAGATGTCTCAAGAGATCATTAAAGCAGTTCAGGGTCATTCCCCGAACACTTTAGAACCTCTTAGATATTTTAAAGGACAAATTGAACTTGCTATGTTTTGTTCTAAAAAAACACCCACTGAGTCTTGGTTTGAGGGTTCAAAAACTATAACTTCATCTACACTTGCTATTTATTTAAATTTCTGCAAAATTATATACATTTTGCAAAAGCTAATCTTTCAGCGCGAATGTCGAGAATATAACAAGTATGCTTTTACAGTGTTATATAATTTCTATCATTTTACTTTCTGCAATCTACTTTTGCTTTCCAATATTATAACTGCTTGGTTAGGCACTTTTACTTTACTTGCAAAAAAAAAAATCAAAACCCTTTTCAAAAATTGATCAACATTTTCAAAAATCTAAAACAAAGTGTTCCAAAGGTAACCATAAATCCTTTGAAATGTCACTAAACAAAAAAATGTCCTTTTGAATTTACAGGAGTCCCTCAGAAGAGGTAACACATGGTTGCTGAAGAGATCTCCCCGACTTAAATGGGTTTCAAAACTCATTTAAGCTAAGTAACTTTGAAATAAAATAGTGATACCAAAATGAGGGAACTGTGGGATCCTAACCAGTGTAGCTCTAATCAACTTTAACCCCCCATATTGATTGAACCTTAAACTGGTCATTTAAACTTTTAAACCTTAAACTTTAGGATTGTTACTTCTCTGAGGAGCTTGAAGCTAACTTTTTTGGCAGCCCTCTACAATGACATAAAGATCTACAACAACACATCTTTCCTTAAAATTAAACAACAAGCCATAGGGTTTTGAGGCTGTCCGGCTAGTGCAACATAAATCTTGAACTCATCTTTTTAGGCCCTTATATAGCACTGCTATACAATTTAAGCTCTTACTTGTCCTAGGATATTTAGGTTTTCATTTGTCACAACCTTAATCATCACATAAAAGTAAGCCTTAACTAATAAAATTGGCAGAATGTAACATTTAAATAATTCTTCTTCTCGAAATTGAAGTTGAACCATAGGATGGCTTGAGAAGTAACCAAGGTTCTCTTTAGAATCCATAGCATCCCCTAGTTCTTCTTCAAATTGTTCCAAATTTGAGTCATTCCCCTTTCACACCTCTTTGTCTGATCTTTTGGAAAGTCCTATCCCTTCAAATTCCTTGAAGGCAATAGTCCCTGATTTGAATCAAAAGTTTTCTTAGGTGACTTAAGTTATCTAAGATGAAATTAACTATAGAGGCTTACGCTTGTAGAAAAATTTAAGAACCCAGGTTAATATAAACCTTATTTAATTTTTTTGTATTAAACAGGGGAACTTGTCGATCAACATAAAATAATAGCTTTTGGCAGACTTAAATGGATGTCATAAATTATTTAATCAAGCCTCACTATTAAGTAGTGTCTCTACCCTTCAAGATAAATGCATTTCTTGTGGTATTAGGCTCGTTTATTTAAACTAATGATGATATGAGAATTGTTCAGTTTGGTGGACTTTTTCATAACTCACATGGCTCACATATGGCTTGAAAGAGGCTCTATGGCTTGCATGTGGCTAGGCCAAGTTTCATGAGAAGAGATTTTGGAATTTTAGGGTATTTTATGAGGTTTTGGTGAAAATCCAGTATTGGATGATTTTAATCATGACATGGAATGTGTTGTGATTTAAATTACATTACTAGAATGATGGAAAGAATTTTGTCACATGGGCTTTAAAAATGTGTTTGCAGTTAGGCTTTTAAATTTAAGGATGAGAGTGTTGACTTAATTTTGGGTTTGAGTGATTTTGAGTTTAAAATTGGGTTTTGGTAAAATTGGCTTGAATTTGAGGTTTGATGAGCTTGAAATGGATTTCGTGGAGCTTAGGAGAGGAGGACAAATTGGGATTTTTATTGGATTTTTGGCATTTAGGGGCTTTTTGGGAAATTTTAGGGATTCTATTATTTTCGGGAAATTTTGGCAATTTTAGGGCTATTAGGTAATTTAAGAAGGTTTAAAAATGAATTTTGGTGAAGATTTGGGTATTTGGGAAATTTTGAAAAATTTAGGGATCAGAGGGCATTTTGTTCATTTTGGTGAATTTGGTGGAATGTGGAGTAGATTGGAATATGTGCTCATACAGGCTACAAAGAGTCTCCCTAAAGCTATAAGGTCCATAAGAAAACTCATTTTTGACTCTCCATATATTGGTCCTGACCATCTTTAAAAAAAGGTCTACTTCTTGAGACCACCAACATGAGTTTCCAAAAGAGTTAGGAAGTAGGTCAGGTGTATGTGATCTTATGATTTGGAGATGTGTGAGTTTATGATAAGTCCAAGTGTGTGTGTGAAAGTCCAAGCCACCAAAAGTTAAAGAGGGTGCCCCTAAAGCCTCGATTGATCCTATAAGAATTCTTCCTGAGCTTGCCCATAGTTATTCCAACCCTTTATGTGCTTGAGGTTAGAACTAAAATGTGAAACTCCATAAAAGAATAAGGAAGTGTTTCAAATTTCTAAAGAAGGTAAGCTTCACTACTAGTCCTCTAGGATAGTTCACATGAAAGTGCTATGGCTAGATCTGGGGAATTAGCAAATGCACTTTAGATTAAAGTTGTAAATTTGCCGTCATGATCTTTGTTCTTTTGCCTTTATAAAGGGATGTTTTATGAATTTATATGGGAAATCATTAGGGTTCCTTGTCAGGAATCTGATAATTGTTGCAATCTTGATTTATTTTCAATTTCATTTTGAATTTATATTTTTATTTTAGTTTTCTAGAAATTTTTAATTTTGTGTTGAGGAGATTAGGTTGAGATAGAAAGCACAAGGACTCACATCCAACTCAAAGACTAGTTGAGGAAAGTTTACTACCTTAGGAAGGAAAGTTCAAGGACTCACATCCAGCCCAAGTGGTAGTAAGAGGGAATCAAAATTAGGTATTGATCCTAGTATTTGAATTTTACTACATTGGGAAGGAAAGCTCAAGGAATCACATCCAACATAACAGGCCATGAGAGGGAATCAAAATTTAGGTACTCATGCCGAGATTTCAATTTTACTAAATTGGAAAGGAAAGCTCAAGGTCTCACATCCAACCCAAGAGGTAGCGAGAGGGAACTAGAATTTATGTACCAATCCCGAGATTTGATTTTAAGGTATTAGAATTTCTTAAACTGACTCCAGAATATCGTGAATGTGAAAAACTTGTGTAAAGGATATGGAAACCTAGGGAATTTTATGTAATAGAAAACCCTGCATTGACCTTTGAATTTCATAAATGTAGAAAACTTGTGTAAAAGATATGAAAATTTAGAAGATTTTAAGGAATCAAAAACCTTGCATAAACCCTAGATTTCACACCGAACATTGAAATTTTGATTTTGAGGTATCGGAATTTCACATTGACCCTCGAGATTTGACTTGGAATATCAGAATTTCACACCATTGTGGGAGTGGGAAACTAGCAAAAGAGAGGGTAAAATTTTAAGGAACTTGCGATTGATTTACATCATTTCGAAAGTTTTGGGATGTTATGAAATTTGTGCATAGTGTGAAGAATTTTTGGAATATGTGAGAAATTAGTAAGGAGTTTGGAATTTTGTGGAAATTTGATTGTGAAGAGTATGGAATTTCAAATTTGGGTTATCATTTTCATTATATCATGTGTTATTTTATTTTATGCATATAAGTGTTTTGTGTCATTCTTTGTTCGTTGTACTTTGTTCATTGTAAAATTGAATTAACAATCAGATTGATGGCTTTAAATTGATTGCACAACGTGGCAGTTTCGAACACAAGCATTGAAGCAAAAAATGATGTTTTTTTATTTCCATTGAAACAAAATACATCTAAGTATCAAAACATGATGAGTACATCCAAGCAGGAACAACAATATATCATATTAGGTTAGCTCTGAAATGGCTAAAGTATAGCAAAAAAATCTTGTCATCTAAAACTATGCTGAGATCAAGCAAACCTCATAAGCCATGCTCTAATCTCTCAGGTAGGTGTCAGCCCTTCTTTGCATAAACTAAAAAGGATGTCAAACTCATTTGGGAAGAGCGATGCCAACGGGCCTTTGAGGATGTTAAGTGAGATTTAATGAAACCTCCTATTTTGGCAGTCCCTATACTGGGAAAATAGTTGATACTTTATATTGTTGCCTTAGACAGCTCTCTTGGAACCCTGTTAGCTCAAGTCAATGACAAGGGTAAGGAAAACTTTCTCTACTACTTGAGTCGTTGTCTAATACCGACGAATGTAAAGTTTCCACCTATCAAGAAGCATTGTCTAGCTTTAATTTTTGCTGCCCAAAAGCTTAAGCATTACATGCTCTCTCGTAAGATTACCTAATTTCAAAAGTTAATCCATTCTAATATTTGATGACCTGACCAATACTTTCCGGACATTTAGCAAGATGGTCAATGATTTTATTGCAAGTTGATATAACTTTTTGTTCCCCTTCGCGCTATTAAGGGAAAGATTTTAGCAGATTTTCTCGAGGCACACCCACTTCTAGTTAGGTCCCCACTCAATGATAAATCAAACCATACTGATAAATATGGGTTGCCTCTCACAAAGCGCTTGGTTTAACGTCATCAGCCTGAAAACAGTCACAATTCATAAACAATCACACTGAAAAAGATAATCATGGGATTCCTCACAGGAAGCGCTTAGGTTAACTTTGCCAGCCTGACAAGGGATACCTCTAAGATTAAAATTCCATTTAAGTAATCCCTGGTCAATCACTCAATCTTTTCTGGATCCTAGAATTCCTACTAAATCCTTGAGTTTTAGTTTTTCTTTTAACTTTTCCTTTTCAAATTGATTCATATTATTGTTCTTCATGTTTCTTTCTAGATCTAATATTCTTCTATTGATTTTCTCAATTTGCATATTAATATTATCCTTAAAATTTATATGAAATGGATCTCTATATTAAAATTCAAGATCTCCTAAATTTTGTATCAGATTCTCTCATGATGACTCTGATCCTGAATCAAATTCTACTAAGTTACTCTTCTGTCTCGGGTTATCTTCTAATTCTTCCCCTTGGGCTGAGAAAATGGTGGAGGTGGTCTTTCTATATTTATCTTGATTGATGATGTCGGTGTTATTTTTGGTGGGGTAGGAGTTGCCCGTAAGAAGCTGTCGGTCACCGAAATGAAAATCCCCTCGCCTGCTTTGGAATGACGTTTAAATTTACATATATTTAATTTTTGAAAAATATGAAATCAAACTGTCCCCATATTTTTCATAGATTAAATGAAAGAACGTTGTACCTCAAATCCTGTATCTATCCCGAAGGATAAGCACAAGACTTGAGGATGAGGCTCGATCAAATAAACTAAGGAATAAATGACATCTCTTTGGTCTGCGAAACCTTTGTATTTTCCGACAAGTTCCCCTATTTAATATAAAGAATTAAATATGGTTTATATTAAGCTGGGTTTGGACATGCTTCATATAAGGGCAAGCCCCGATAGTTAATTACATCTTAAATGAACAAAGTCACCTAAGAAGCCTCTTGATAAAAATCAGGAAATATTATCTTCAATGATTTCAAAAGGATGGGACTTTTCAATGAGATCAGACAAAGAGGTGTAAAAGGGGATTGGTTTAATTTTAGAACATTTTGTTGTGGAGTCCAAAGGAGGAAGAACTAGGGGATGTCATGGATCCAGAGGAGAACCTCGGTGACTTCCCAAGCTATCCTAATGTTTGGCTTCAGTTTTGAGGAGAAATATTTAGGTGTTTCATCCTGTCGATTTTATTAATTAGGGCTTACATTCGTGTGAAACTATCACACAAATAGCCTGGAAGATGCGTTGATTTTTATCGTGACAGACGACAACCTTAAAATCCTAATTTCAGTTAGGGCTTATATTGTATAACAGAGCTATACAAAGGCCTAAAGATAAGATGAGAATTTACGGTGCATAAGCAAGCAACCTCGAAGTCCTATAGCTTTGTTGTTTAAGTCTAAGGAAGGAAGATTGGTTTAGCTGGGGAAGACAGGTTTTGCTGTTGAAGATGACCATGTTGTCCACCATGCTAGCTCCAAGATCCTTGTCGCGATGAGTTTAAGTTCTCTAGTATGTCAAGTTATGATGTTAAATCAGGTGGCTCTATGGTTGAAGTTCTTTAAATTTTGTGAGGGCATATTAAAGTTGATTAGAGCGACACCGATAGGATCCTACGGTTCCTTTGCTCCGGCATCATTATTTTCTACTTGATTTACTTAGTCCAAATTAAAGTACTAAACTCAACTTAATGAGTTCCATAAATTCATTTAGACAGTGGGAAGCCTCATTAGCAACCGTAGGTTAACTCCTCCAAGGAATTCCCGATCATCCAATAGAGACATCTTAATTTAGTTACAATTGCAGTTTTGTGTGATGTTTATGATTAAATTTTGAGTTGTTTTATATTTTGAATATTGTGGCGGTGAATTTTAGCTTGGTTAATTTTAGTTTTGGTTTTGGTTTTGTGTCTATCTTGATGTATTAGTTTTCATGTAGGGTGGCATTGTTGTTTTGCATGCAAGTTTGCAGGTATAAAAGTATAGTAAGAAAGTACAAGAATGGAAATGCGGAAA
>NEWO01001701.1:52995-65131 GCA_003013225.1 Phalaenopsis aphrodite
TATGAGTTTTGTTTAATTTAGTGAAATATTAAGTTCAAAAGGTAGAAAAGAGAAAATTTGAAGTTTAAAATATTTTTCTTAAAATTTTCATTATATTGAGGTTAATTACAAAATTTGGACCTAGTCATAGACATTTGGCCACATAGATAACCCTAAAACAATCAAAGTTTCAAAGTTTCAAAGAAAGTGAAGGCATGCAGCATCAGGTTGCGTAATAGGTTTTCAGATATCGTCCATTTATTGATAACAAGGATCTTTCGCCCTGGAAGTCCACTAACTGATAGGCTCCTCCTGTGTAGACCTTTTCAACGACAAATGGCCCCTCCCAAGTTGGCTTGAATTTTTCACCTATTTTCCGGTGTGCAAGAATAGGCCTTTTGAGCACAAGTACGAGGTCACTAACTTTGAATGTCCTTGGGCAGACGAATTTGTCATAGGCTTGTACCATCTTCGCCTCGTAAAACTCTAAATGTTATTATGCTTCTAGTCGTTTTCCCTCAAGACTCTCCAATTCTTCAAGTATGAGTTTTGCACTTTCCTCCATTGTGAGTTGATTGGCAATGGAGACTCTGAGAGATGGTGTCTGGATTTCTAGTGGTAGCACGGCCTCGACTCTGTACACGAGCATATAGGTGTACACTTAGTGGGAGTCCTGAAAGTCGTCTGGTAGGCCCACAAGGCTTCTAAAATTTTGTTGTTCCAATCCCTTTTATTTTGTCCGTGTTGTGTCGTAAACTCAGGTAACGGTACTACCTCCACCCATTTGGAGAAGTAATATGTAGCGAAAAGTATAAACCTCTGTCCTTTGGAAGATGGAGGGTCTATCGGACCTATTATGTCTGTGCCTAAACCTCGAATGACCACAAGGCTACAGTTGGGTGTAGCACATTCGGAGGCTGGTGTAAAACCAACCCATGCACTTCACATTGGTGACATTTTCTGGCTGTATCCATGCAATCAGACATCATAGCTGGCCAATAATATTCGAGTCTTTTGATCTTCATTTTCATTTTCAGCTCTGGCTGGTGAGTGCCACACAATCCGGCATGTACCTCTTTGACAATATTTTGTACTTCTGCTCTGCTCAAACACTATAGCCACATCTGGTCGAATGATCTTCTGTAGAGAATGTTTCCCATCAAGGCGTAAGACATGGCCCTTCTTGTGATGTGGTGCGCCTCATACTTGTCTTTTGGCATCTTTACAGTATGCAAATATTCTATTAATTTCTTGTGCCAATCTTCCTTGATGTCTGCAACTATATTTATTGTTTCTTCTTTTCTAAGCTTGTGTAGAGTTTCGAAGTCAATCTGAGACAAGACTCATCTTCCTTGCGTTGTGACTTCAATGGAATCCTCCGGGGGATGTGTCATTTCCTTAATAAGTTTTTCTATAGCGTCGGCATGGGCATTATCTCCCCTAAGAATCCGGTAGAAATTCACATTGGGAATCTACTCCAGGAGCTTCACGATGTACTGATAATATTCTGCTAACCTTGGTTTCAGAATTCTGTATTGTCCGGCGACTTGCTGAATGAAGAGTTGGGAGTCGCCATAGATGGCAATGTTTGTTATATCCATTGAGATTGCCACTTCCAACCCAGTAATTAAAACTTCATTTCTGCTTCATTGTTGGTGCACGGCTCTGTCAAGTGGTATGAGAACCTCAACATACCCTTATCTGGCGTAATAAAGATCAAACCAATCTCTGTTTTGCCTGGTATAACTGTGTTTGATCCTTTATCTTTCCTGGCTGATGAAGCAACGTCAAAGTACATTTCCCAGCGTTGCGCACTGAATAATTCCATTTGTAGTATTTTCTCGTTTGGTAACTCGTCATTGAGAGAGGATCCAACTGGCAGTGGGTGTGCAGATAGAAAGTCTACTAGTATCTGTCCCTTAATAGCACGGAGGGGAACAAAAGTTATATCAAATTGCAATAAGATCATCAAATATCTTGCTAGACATATGGAGAGTGTTAGTCGGGTTATCAAATATTGCAATGGATTAACTTTTGAGATTAAGGTAATCTTATGAGAAAGCATGTAAAGTCTAAGCTTTTGGGCGGCAAAAATTAACACCAGACAATGATTCTCAATAAGTGGATACCTTATCTCCGTTGGTATTAGGTGACAACTCAAGTAGTAGAGTGCATTTTCTTTACCCTCATCATTGACTTGGGCTAAAAGGGCTCCAAGAGATTCATCTAAAGCCGTGGTATAAAGAATCAATGGTTTCCCTGGAATAGGGGCTGCCAAGACAGAAGGTGTCATTAAATATTATTTAACATCCTCAAAGGCCCACTGGCATTTTTCTTCCCAAATAAATTTGACGTCCTTTTTAATTAATGTTGAAAAAGGCTAACACCTACCTGAGAGATTAGAAATAAAGCGTCTCCGATATGCTAACTTTCTCTGGAAGGAATGTAGTTGTTTCAAAGTTTTAGGAGGAGGCATTTCCAAGATAGCTTTAATTTTATCCGGGTCGATCTCGATACCCTGATGACGAACAACGAATCTCAGAAATTTCCCAGAGGTAACGCCAAAAGCGCACTTTAAGGGATTCATTTAAGTTCATATCGTCGTAACCGTTCAAACACAATCCTCAAATCGTACAAATGGTCTATTTTTGTTTACTTTTGATGAACAAATCATCCACATAGCATTCTACTTAATTGTGAATGAGGTCGTCAAAAATCTTCGTCATTGCACGCTAATATGTTGCTCCGGTGTTCTTTAGGCCGAGCAATATCACTGTGTAGCAGAAAATTCCAATCGGTGTTTTGAAGGCTGTAAGCGTTGCATCCTCGGGATCCATCTTGATTTGGTTGTATCCCGACGATCCGTCCATGAAGGAGAAAATTTCATGTGTTGAAGCAATATCCACCATCATCTTTGGTATGGGTAGTGGAAACTCGTCTTTTGGACATGCCTTGTTCAAATCTCTGAAGTCAACACAAACACGGATCTATCTATTTTTCTTCTTAACAGGTACAATATTAGCCAACCATATGGTGTACTATTCTTCTTTCACAAAGTTGGCGTCTATTAATTTCTTCACTTCGGCGATGACTTGTTGCTCTATTTTGAGGTGCATTCTCCTGAGAGCTTGTTTTACTAGGGTTATATTCTTGTCCACCCCGAGTTTATGGACTGCAACCTCTGCTGACAGTCCTAACATTTAATCGTAGCTCCATTTGAAGCAATCTTTGAATTCTGTTAATAGTTTGATCAATTCTGCAACTTCGTCGCCATTAAGTAGAGAACTTATAAATGTAGGTCGGGTCATTCTTCAGTCCCTAGGTTAGTCTTTTTCAATTAATCCATGGTAGATTTAATTTCCTCCTCAAATTCCGGCGGAGCATCTTTTATTAGTTGATCAGTAGATTCATGCTCTATATCGAGGCAACCGTCTTCTGACTCACCAGCAACAACCATGCAAAATTCAGAATCATCCACTGGTGTGACTGTACCAAATCCGAGATCCTCTTTTGAATTTGGAGTACGACTTTTACCATTCCATAAGTATCCCTGTTGAATTAACTTTTGAGCACAAGGCGAGAAATAACCAAAAGGTAATTCCATTAATTCATTAGAATCATCATCCAAATTTACTTGTTTTTCAAGCTTAGTAGAGGTAGAAGCACGGTAAAATTTGATCGGATTTGAACCAATACTACGGACTTCCTTGACCTCTAAACTCTCAACCTTTTGAGGGAGAATCGGAGTAAGGGTCATAGCATTCACATAGTGGTTTATCGGATCATACATTGTTTCATATTCATTCTTTTCTGTAACTTCTAGGGATATCTCGTACTGAGGTCTCTTCCATCCTGTCATCATTATCTCATCTTCAGAACTATCTTCATTACCAATGTTTATAGTTGGCCTAGTCTGTTCAACAATTAAATTTATCCTTCCTCGTCCACGTCTCTAGCCTCGACCTTGGGTGAGAGAACTAAAAGAACTTTCACCAACTCGTTGTAAGGGAGTGGTGGAAAATCGTTGAAGTGGATTTGAATGACCTCCTCTTTGTAATTCTTCTGAATTTTCATCTTTGTTTGTGATAACATCACAAGAGAAGACAGTCTTCTTTGGAGGTGCATAGTAGGCAGCATCTTCATGGATACCAACTTCATGCACTGAAAATGGTTGTAGGTCTCCTTTGATGCAATTTTCTTGACCATCTTTGCAGTATTTGATGTACTGATGTAGAGATGATGGAACCATATTGTGTTCATGAATCCATGGTCGACCAAGTAGAGCATTAAAAGAGGTCTCGGTGTCGATGATATGAAATTTAGTGGTTGTCACGAGTTCTCCAACCTTCATAAGTAATGTAATTGATCCAAAGGCTCTTCCTCTCTTTTAGTTGAATCCTCTTAACATCATTTTATCGGTCGTAAGCTCTTGAGCTTCAATATCCAAATAGGCCAATGTTCGTAAGCTCATCAAGTTAAGAGATGCTCCAGGATCTACTAATACTCTGGACAACCCAAATCTGCTAAAGTCGACGGAGATGTAGAGTGGATGAATGTGGTCGGCGGTACCGAGCAGCAAGCCTTCATCTGTGAAGGTTACCCCAGGTTGTTCTTTCAACGAACAAACTTCATTTGAGGATGTGCTGGCCAATTGAGCTAAGTAAATTTCTGGGTCAAGCAAAGCTGTAACTAGAGACTCTCTCATCTCCTTTGACAGGATCAGAGCATCATAGATGCTTAATTGGGCCGGCAACTTCCTAAGATGAGCTAACACGTTGTAATCTTTTTTGTATGATCCTCCAATTTTATCTTGATTATGTGGTTCTTCCACTGGTGGAGGTGGGGGTATCTCTTCTCGGGTCATTATCTGCTTTCCTTTATTTGTTGGAGCTGTCCTTAGTGGTAACACTTTTTTGCTCCTCAAGTTAACTTCTGTGATTTATTCTTCTTGAGATATCATTGTTGAATCTTCTGGTGTCTTTTCCTTTTCGTCGGAAAGATCCAAGTTGATGGCAAGCGCTGTACTGTGATGCTTAAGAATTGGCTTTTGGTTATTGGTGTTGTCGTAAGCGGTATCATTGATGTCTTCTTTAGGCTTGACAACGAGTTAATCAGACTCGGGTACAATTTGAGGATCATTTTGGCAATCAAGATCGAACCTAGATTGGTCATAATCAGTTACGTTATCACCAAAAATAGTTAAAACGTAGCCAAAATCACAATCATTATATGCATAAGATCCCGGAGGGACAAAAAGATAATCATACAAAGTTAAGGGTTTGAGGATTTTCTTCCCCAAATCCGAGACAACTAATCTAGTAGAGGTAGCCCATATCCTACCCCCCTGTGCTATCAGTCTTTGTAGTGAGGCTTTTCTTCTTCTTATTTGTCTTGACGATGATGGATCTCCTGATAAAACCTTCATCTTGAGCTTGGTATCCTGCAGACTCTGAATGGAGGCTTGTTTTGATGCAGATTGGATCTTGTTCAATATTTTCTTGGATGATCCGCTCCATACCTCATTCAACTTTTCTTCGTCATTTGTAGAAGCTTGTTTCGATGAATCTTGTATTTGATTAAGGACTCTCTTGAGTTCATCCCAAGTTGTACTCCATCCATCTGTTCCAGTATATAGATCGATTGGGGAGATTGGCTCGGCCGAAATCATATTTATGGAACCTTTTTGGGTTCTTTTAAATATTCTTTCAGGATTGTTTTTGTTGTCTTTTTTAAAGTTCCTCTCAAGCCAATCCTTAAAGACGAAGCATTTTTCTATAGTGTGCCTGAGCAACCGATGGTATGGGCAAAAATTTGGCTCATTCTTCCTATCCACCTCTTTGGGCTTCTTTGGATCTGGTAGTTTGAATTTTGGCTTTTTCATCATACTTTTAAATATTTTAGGTATAGCTTCATCTTTTAAAGAACACACTGTCTTACGTCGCTCTGACAGGGACACTTTCTTCTCCCCTGTTTAAGGTGTTCCCTCTTGAGGCAATCACTGGTTAGATTGATTAATCTGTTTCTAAGAGTATTGTGACAAAGACTGGTGATGCTCTTCTGCATATATTTTTATAGGCTTCTTTCCTTTATCGATGGTCTCTACTACTCCTAATTTCTTTTCAAACACTCTGGTCACCTTAGCTTTTTCGTGTGGCTCCATGTGCTTAATCTCCTCTTGAAGACTGCTTCCTTTACTGAGTAGCTTCTTGAAGGATTTGATGGTGAGTCCCTTGAGCATGAAAGCTACTGGCCCATGAATGCTCTTAAGTAAAATTTCAATAGCATGATGTTCCTATAGCGGAGGTTCACATTTCATGCTAAGGTTTCTCCACCTCAAAATATAGTCTACCAAAGTTTTGCTAGGCTTTTGCTTTTCCATCATGAGCTCTCCAATAGACACATGGTGTTGTGCCCCAGCAAATCTTTTCACAAAAAATTGTTCCCACTTGGAAAATATTTTAACTGACCCGTTAGGCAAGTCAGCGTACCAGTCAAAAGCAATTTCTGACAAGCTACTGACAAATAGCTGGAAGAGTAGAGCTTCACTATTTCTCGTGTTGCCACAGCTGGCTCGAAAATGTGCTATATGATGTTTAGGATTTCCAGTCCCATCGAATATCTTGAAGTTTGGGGCCACAAAACCCTTGGAGAAAGGCACGGCATCAAACTCCTCCAAGTAAGGTCTACCCTTTAGAATCAATGCACCACCTTTAGATTGGGTTAAGGCATCCCGCACTTGTTCAACGATTTGCTTGAATTCCTTTTCCAGCATGGGACTTGATGGAGAATCTTTCTTCAGTTACTCCTCTTTGTTTGCTGAAGAAACCTCTCTTCTTTCATCTATGATGTGTATGATTTATGACTGATTGATTTCTGGAGAAGCCAATTGCGGAACTTGTGATTGCCCCTGAATGGTAGTCATGGCAGTCATAGTTGCAGTCAACTCTTCTATTCATTTCTCCAGTAGACTAACCTACTCCTCCCTTAGGAGGATAGCACTACGCAGTTCATCTACAGCGTTCTCTTTGTTGTGAGGTTGAGTCTCGAGCGCAGATGTTGTGGCTCTGGTTTCGATCACAAGGACATTCTTGAAATCCTCCTCCAAGTAATCATTGTAATCAAAATTTTCATTGTCTCTATCGACGGAAACTCCGTGTTCTCGAGCTAACTCGAAAATCTTGATCCTGAGTTTCTCAACTTTCTCTTCAATTATTGATTCCTTAATCGCTTTAAGATCTGGAGGACCCTGATGGGCATCCTTTACTTGTTCCTCCATCTCGCTGGATATTGTCGTGATGATGTCAGATATATTAAATACTGGTTTCACTTTCTGTCTTGTGGGTTCACCGGACTGTATCGGTGCGGCGACCTTGGGTATCCATACCTTTTTCCTTTTTGAAGATGATGTCTCGGGACGGAGCGTCTTAGTAGAAACATCAGTACGTCGAGGGAAAGTATGTTTCCCATGGTGTAGACCGACCACAGTGTCAGGTAATCATCTTGTCTTTGCCTTTGGGAATGTAGGAATGTCTCCATAATAAGTGACGGGTAAGATCTTCAGACTCGGTCTTCACTTAACCGGTTGATGGCTTGGGGTTCGGGTGGCAGCGTGATCAGTAGTAACCACTGCATTGTCCACTCTCTTTCCTAAAAGGAACCAAACAGGGATGTGAGTAGGTGGCACTCCAGTTGTCTTGTGAGATTGTCCGGCGCACTTGACACCCTTCAAAATTTCCTTCTTCATGCGAGGGAAAATTTCATCTCCCATTCATATAAGCAAGTCGCTAACTAAGCATCCCTCTTTGGTAGCAAGCCTTCTGAAAACTGCACTAACTCGAGTGATAGGAGTGAACTTCTTTCTCTCCTCACCATGTCCATGAAGTGACGGTAATGTGGCAGCAATTCTCCAAATACTCTCGTATCCATCGGTATCCATCAAAGGATGGAATCTACTCCCTGTAGGACTGGATAAATTTCCGGTAACACTTCTTCATCTTGATGAGGCTCCTCCTCAACGGGTGTCTCCTTGGGAACCTGGGCTTTAATGGCCCTCCAAACTTTTCTGTTACGGTTCCTCCATTGAGTTTGGGTCAGCGGTACAGTCCTTGAACTTGATCCGATTTCAAATACAGGTGGTGGGACAGCTAATCCCTCAGTCGAATCCAAAATAATCATTACTTCTTTCCCCTTAGTAGCAAAGAGGCTAGCAGGTTTGGCGGGTTCCGCGACGGCATTAGTTTTAGTTTTCTTGCAGGTAGGGAAGTCTTGAAGGAATTTTAGACTGAATTTTGTAGATGGTTCTTGTATTTCCAAAGCGGCAATCTTGATTACTACAAATGGGGCTTTCCCGAGGATGACCTCGAGATCTTCAAATCCAGCTCCAAATTTGATGGTAGGAGCAAGGTTGTGGGCTTCAAGACTCGTCAGTGGGTTGCCAGAAAAGGTCAGTGTTGGGTAGGCCATTGCAGTAGGCTTTAAAACAGAAAATTTCGTGGTTAGCTATATGGCCAAAAACCTCATAATTTTTTGTGCAAGAACTGAAAGTAGAGGTTGATCTATTGACCAGGCGGGTTTTAATTTATGGGTATTTTAAAATCTTATTTAAAAAAAAAGTTTAAAATTTAATGAATATAAGAAAATTTCAAAGTGCGCGCAACACAACACGATTTGGTTTAATTTGCAGAATAACAAATCAAATTTGAAAGGGAGATGTGAAGTATTTTTGGACCCAGTGCGGGACCTATTTAGTGGCAGAAAACGCTCAGGTGGAACTAGTCCTCCGACACACCTATTGCGGGTCTGAACCCACATGAAAATTCAAAGAGTTCTTAATGGCTTTCTGAACCCCTCTGTTCAATGATGGTTGAACAACTAGTCCTGAAGTCCAAAGAGTTAACCGTACTTTCCCAAGACAAAAATGGGTAAAGTATGCCAACAGAAGAAGGGTAATTTGGTCCAAGAGGGACATGGACATATTAGCAATGGTGTGAAGATAATATTTCTTGATTTGTATGGAGAGAAAAGCTTGTCCCCAGCGGAGTCTCCAGAAGCTGTCAGCGCTATTTTTGGTGGGGTGGGAGTTGCCCGTTAGAAGCTGTCGGTCACCGGAATCGAAATCCCGTCGCCCGATTCGGAAAGACGTTTTAATTTACATACATATTTTGTTTTAGGAAAATATGAAATCAAACTGTCATTTTTTCATAGTTTAAATGAAAGAACAATGTACCTCAAATCATGTATCTATCCCGAAAAATAAACACAAGACTTTAGGATGAGGCTCGATCAAATAAATTAAGGAATATATGACATGTGTTTGGTCTGCGAAACCTTTGTATTTGCTGACAAGTTCCCCTATTTAATATAAAGGATTAAATAGGGTTTACATTAAGTTGGGTTCGGACATACTTCCTATAAGGGCAAGCCCCTATAGTTAATTACATCTTAAATGACCAAAGTCACCTAAGAAGACACTCGATAAAATTCAGGCAATATTATCTTCAAGGATTTTAAAAGGATAGGACTTTTCAATGAGATCGGACAAAGAGGTGTAAAAGGGGATTGGTTCAATTTTGGAACATTTTTTTGTAGAGTCCAAAGGAGGAAGAACTAGGGGATGTCATGGATCAAGAGGAGAACCTCAGTGACTTCCCAAGCTATCCTAATGTTTGGCTTCAGTTTTGATGATAAAAATTTAGGTGTTTCGTCCGGCCAATTTTATTAATTAGGGCTTACATTCGTGTGAAACTATCACACAAATAGCCTGGAAGATGCGAGGATTTAGGTCGTGACGGACGACAACCTCGGAAACCTAAGATGAGTTAGGGCTCATATTGTATAACAGAGCTATACAAAGTCCTAAAGATAAGATGAGGATTTACGTTGCACAAGCAAGCAACCTTGAATTCTTATGGCTTTGTTGTTTAAGTCTAAGGAAGGAAGATTGGTTTAGCTGGAGAAGACAGGTTTAGCTGTTGAAGATGACCGTGCTAACCACCATGTTAGCTCCAAGCTCCTTACCGCGATGAGTTTAATTTCTCTAGTATGTCAAGTTATGTTGTTAAATCAAGTGGCCCTATGGTTGAAGTTCTTTAAATTTTTTGGGGACATATTAAAGTTGATTAGAGCGACACCGGTTAGGATCATACGATTCCCTTGTTCCGGCACCACTATTTTCTATTAGATTCACCTAATCCAAATGAACTTACTAAACTCAACATAATGAGTTCCATAATTTCATTTAAACTGTGGGAAGCCTCGTTAGCAACCGTAGGTTACCTCCTCCGAGGAACTCCCGATCATCCAATAGAGACATCTTAATTTAGTTACAATTGTAGTTTTGTGTGATGTTTCTGATTAAATTTTTAGTTATTTTATATTTTGAATGTTGTGGCAGTGAATTTTATCTTGGGGTATTTTAGTTTTGGTTTTCATTTTAGTTTTGTGGCTACCCTTATAGTTTTAGTTTCATGCAGGGTGGTATCATTGTTTAGCATGCAAGCTTGCGGGTATAAAAGTACAGTATGAAAGTATAATAAAGGCAACGCTGAAAATTGTAAAAGCGTACCTAGCGAGTCTTCTCGTTCCATCACCTGAAACTCAAAAGGCATGTTAAGGAAGTTTCTATGAAACAGGGAAGTAAAATCTTGACGATCTATCTAACCCTAGGTCATATGTTGCTGGGTCCTTAAGAGTTTCGTTAAGGATGATGTTGCCAAGCAAAACATATTAAGTTTGGTAGATCTCCAAGGTATCCAACAGATTTAGAGAAAGAAGCAAGTCCGTGCTACTCTCTCGATGGTTGGTGGAAGATCCCGAGTTCTTTTAAACCTATTATGTTGCTTAATAATTCATCCTATAAAACACTCTAGTGCTCAATGAACATTGATGTATCGATTACCCCAGAGAGTAAGGTAATTATCATCTGTAATTTAATTTTGAAAATTATGTGGGTGAAGACCCTTAAAGAGGTAAGTTAGTGTTATTGGAACACTTAACCAAACTTTGGTCCTAATTGGGCTTGTATTGTTTGAAAGATGTTTTAATTTTAAATGATGTTTACTTTTCTGATCCTTATTTAAATGAAACTTGATTTATCCTAAGTCACTACTAAGCCTTTAAGACCAAGGTGAATATCTCAGTTAGTTTGATTTAGCCTGATGGTCCTTAAGGATAACTTTCTGTGTAATGGTTTAACTTTCTCGCAATATTTGCAACCTGAGAAGCTAAAATAGTTAGCATATCAGCTTCATGAAAATTCACTACCCTCTTGGGGTTTACTCTATCAAAGATACAAGCATTATAATCCAAAACTAAATATTCATTAACTAGTTAATTCGCTATTTCTACAATAAATTCATGGAGTTTTTCTTACTCATAGTCCTCCTAAAAGTTCTCTCAGTTCTGATTCGTAGGGAGGTTTGCAGCTCCTAAACTATTCATAAAAAAAAGTGAAAGTTCAAAAAGAAATAAAAACACACTTAAAAATTCTTATATATATTTTTACTTTTTTATTATTTAAAAATATTTTTTAACACACAAACAAGCACTTATATCAGTAAACGACATTATAATTTTCAAGTCTAAGTCTAATTATTTTGACTAAATTTTTTACTTAAGTCAACTCAACTATTCCTTCATCGGCAACGACACCAAAAACTTGACCCAACCTGCAGTTTCAAAGTTATTTAGTTTTGTGGCTAAAAACTTAACTCAGTTTCTTTAGGTGACTAGTGTGCAAAATGGATATGTTATAGAGTTTAGAAATTGATTTATAGTTTACACACTATGGGTTCTACTCAAGTATATGTATCGTTCAAGTAATATAGACCTTTTTTTCAAATTTCTTGAGTATCGATCCCACGGAGAAATGTGTTAATTCGTAACGACTTCAATAAAAGTTCTAGTCTACAATAACTCGTCTTAGCCTAAAATTTTTGAGAAGTTTAATTTCCTAAATTTACTACTTTACTCTAAAAATAAAGTCAACCAAATTAATTAAAAACCTAATCTATGGAGGCTGGTTAAATTTTGGAAAGTTCTGATATAATTAAAATCCCTTTCCTCTTATGATGAATATTGCATAAGTAGTGGAAGAATTGATAGAATTATGTAATAATTTTTGTGCCAACAAGGAACATATGTATATCTATCCTCTTGC
>NEWO01001703.1:28597-41467 GCA_003013225.1 Phalaenopsis aphrodite
CTTATGCAACGTAAATCCTCACCTTATCTTTAGGCCTTTGCATAGCCCTGCTATACAATATAAGCCCTAACTCGTCTTAGGATTCCGAGGTTGTCGTCCGTCACGACCTAATTCCTCACATCTTCCAGGCTATTTGTGTGATCATTTCAGACAAATGTAAGCCCTAAATAATAAAATTGGCAGGATGAAACGCCTAAATGTTTCTCCTCTAAACTGAAGCCAATCATTAGGATAGCTTGGAAAGTCACCGAGGTTCTCCTCTAGATCCATGACATCCCCTAGTTCTTCTTCCTTTGGATTCTACAATAAAATGTTCAAAATTTGAGCCATTCCCTTTTCACACCTCTACATCTGATTTCATTAAAGAGTCCTACCCTTTGAAATTCCTTGAAGATAATTATTCTTGATTTTTATCGAGAGTCTTCTTAGGTGGCTTTGGTCATTTAAGATGTAATAAACTATAGGGGCTTGCCCTTATAGGAAGAATGCTGAACCCAGCTTAATATAAACCTTATTTAATCATTTATATTAAATAGGGGAACTTGTTGGCAAATACAAAGGTTTTGCAGACCAAACGGACGTCATACCTTCCTTAGTTTATTTGATCGAGCCTCATCCACAAGTCTTATGTTTATCCTTTGGGATAGATACAAGATTTAAGGTACAGTGCTCTTTCATTTTTAAACTATGAAAAATATGGGGTCAACTTGATTTCATACTTCAACGTCCTTCCGAAGCGGGCGACGAGATTTCGATTCCGGTGACCAACAGCTTCTTACAGGGAACCCCACAAACCAACCTGAAATATTGCCGACAAGCTTCTGGCGACTCCGCTGGGGAAAAGCTTTTCTGTCCATGAAAATCAAGTAAAATTATCTTCACACCATTGGTAATATGTTTATGTCCCTCTTGGACCAAATTACCCTTCTTCTATTGGCATACTTTACCCATTTCTGTCTTGGGAAACTACGACTAACTCCTTGGACTTCAGGACTAGCTGTTCAACCATCTTTGAACAGAGGGGTTCAAAAGGCCATTAAGGACTCTTTAAATTTACCTGTGGAGTTGGAACCCCAATAGGTGTGTCGGTGGACTAGTTCCATCAGGGCATTTTCTGCCACTAAATGGGTCCTGCACTGGGTCCTAAAATAATTCACATCCCTCTTCCAAATTTGATTTTCTATTCCGCAAATTAAACCCAATCGTGTTGTGCTGCGTGCACTTTGAAATTTTCTTCTGTTAATTTAATTTTACATTTTATTAAACAAGATTTTAAATATCTATAAATTAAGACCCTCCCGGTCTACAGATCAACCTTTAATTTCAGTGCTTGCACTAAAAAGTACAAGGTTTTTCGCCATATAGCTAACTCTAAAACTTTCTATTTTAAACCCCGCTGCATTGGCCTACCCAACGCTGACCTTTTCCTGCAACTTGCTAACGGACCACAGCGCCCGTAACGTCGCTCCTACCATAAAATTCGAGCTGGATTAGAAGACCCCGAGGTCATCCTAGGAAATCCCCGTTCGTGGTAATGAAGATCGCCACTCCAGAAATGCAGGAGCCGTCTGCAGAATTCAACCTGAACTGCCTTCAAGACTTCCCTGCCTACAAAAAGGCTAAATCTACTGCTGTCGCGACACCCATCAAACCTACTAGCCTCGTTGTTGATAAGGGGAAAGAAGTGATGATCGTTGAAGATCCAACTGAAGGGTCAACCACCCGTGCTTGAAATTGGGTCAAGCTCAAGGGCTGTACCACTGACCCGAACTCAAAGGAGGTACCGCAATAAAAGAGTTTGAAGGGCTATCAAAGCCTAGGCTCTTGAAAAGACACCCGTTAAGGAGGAGCCTCATCAAGTTAAATAAGTGTTACCAGAAATTTATCCACTCCTACGAGGGAGTAAATTCCATCCTCTGATAGATACTGATGGATATGAGAGTATTCGGAGGATCGCTGTCGCATTACCGCCACTTCATGGACTTGGTGAAGAGGGAAAGAAATTCACTCCTATCACCAGAGTTAGTGCAGTTTTTAGAAGGCTTGCTACCAAAGAAGGATGTTCGGTTAGTGAGTTACTTAAACGAGTGGGAGATGCAATTTCCCCTCGTGTGAAGAAGGAAACTTTGAAAGGCATCAAATCCGCCAGACAATCCCGTAAGACAACTAGAGCACCACCTACTCGCATTCCCGTTTGGTTCCACTTGGGGAACATAGTTGATACCGTAGTGATTACTACTGATTATACTACCACCTGGACCGCAGACCGTCAACTGGTTAAGTTAAGACTGGGTCCGAAGATCTTACACGTCACCCATTATGGATATATTTCTACAATCCCAAAGGCAAAGACAAAGCAATTACCTGACACTATAGCCGGTCTACACCACGGGGAGCATACCTTCCCTCGACATACCATGTTTCTATTAAGACGCCCCGTCTTGAGACACCATCGTCGAAGAAGAAGAGGGTATGGGTACCCAAGGTTGCTACACCGATACAGTCCAATGAGCCCGTGGGACAAGAAATGAAACCAGGATCTGAAATATCTGACATTGTCGCGACAATAGCCAATGAGATGGAGGAACAAGTAGAGGATATCCACCAAGGTCCTCCAGATCTTAAGGCAATCAAGGAATCAATAATTGAAGAGAAAGTTGAGAAACTCAGGATTGAGATTTCCGAGTCAGCTGGAGAGCACAAAGTTTCCATCAATAGTGACAATGAAGATTTTGATTACAATGATTAGTTGGAGGAGGATTTCATGGATGTCCATGTGATCGAAACCAACGCTACCACATCTACGCGCAAGGCTCAACCTCACATCAAAAAGAACGCCATAGATGAGCTGCGTAGGGTTATCCTTCTAAGGGATGAGCAAGTCAGTCTACTGGAGAAAATAATAGAAGAGATGACTGCAATTATGGCCGCGATGGCCACCATTCAGGGGCAATCACAATCATCGAGATTGGCTTCTCCAGAGATTAATCAGCTAGAAATCATACACATCACGGATGAAAGAAGAGAGGCTACTTCAGCAGACAAAGATGAACAACCAAAGAAAGATTCTCCATCAGGTGCTATGCCATAAAAGAAATTCAAGCAAATGGTTGATCAAGTGTGGGACACCTTAGCCTAATCCAAGGGCGGTGCATCAATTTTAAAGGGTAGACCTTACCCAGAGGAGTTCGATGCCATACCTTTCCCCAAGGGTTTTTTGGCACTAGGAAATCCCATACAGCACATAGCACATTTTCGAGCCAATTGTGGCAACACGAGGAATAATGAGGCTCTACTCTGCCAGCAGTTTGTCAGGGATTGCTTTCAACTCGTACGCTGACCTGTACAATGGGTCAGTTAAAAGTATTTTCTGAGTTGGAAAAGTTATTTGTGAAAAGATTTGCTGGGGCGCAACATCATGTGTCTATTGGAGAGCTCATGATGGAGAAGCAAAAGCCCAACAAAACTTTGGCATACTATATTTTGAGGTGGAGAAACCTTAGCATGAAATGTGAACCTCAGATACAGGAACATCAAGCGATTGAGATTCTACTCAAGAGCATTCATTGGCCAATAGCTTTTATGATTAATGAACTCACCATCAAATCCTTTGAGAAGCTACTCAATAAAGCCAGTAGTCTTAAAAAAGAAATGAAGCACATGGAGCCACATCAAAAGGCTAAGGTGACCAGAGTGTTCGAAAAGAAATCAGGAGTAGTCGCGACTGTCGACAAAGGAAAGCTGCCGATAAAGATATATGTAGAAGAACATCGTCAGTCTTCATCACAATACTCTCAGAAACAGAGCAGTCAATCCGACCAATGGGCGCCTCAGGAGGGATCACCTCGAACATTGGGTAAAAGAATATCCCTATTAGAGTGACAGAAAGTTGTGTATTCTTTCAAGGATGAAGCCACACATAAAATATTTAAAAGCCGGATGAAGAAACCAGAATTTAAACTACCTGATCCAAATAAACCCGAAGAGGTGGATAAGAAGAATGAACCAAATTATTGCCCATACCACCGATTGCTTGGGCACACTATAGACAAGTGTTTCGTCTTTAAGGATTGGCTCAAGAAGAACCTCAAGGAAGAGAACATTACAATCCCAAAGGAACATTTAAAAGAACCTGAAAAATGTTCAATAAACATGATTTTGACCGAGCCAATCTCCTCAATTGATCCGTATGTCGGAATAGATGGATGGAGTACAACTTGGGAGGAACTCTAAAGGGTCCTTAATCACATACAGGATTCATCAAAAAAAGCTTCAATGAACACAGAAGAAGGATGGAATGAGGTATGGAGCAGATCATCTAAGAAAATATTAAACAAGATTCAGTCTGCATCAAAACAAGCCTCCGTTCAGGGACCGCAACATACTGAGCCCGAGATGAAGATTCCTCCAGGAGATCTGTCATCGTCAAAGACAAAGAAAAGAAGCAAAGCGTCACTGTCAAGATTAATAGCACGGGGGGTAGGATAGGGGCTGCCTCTACTAGATTGGTTGTCTCAGATTTGGGGAAGAAAATCCTCGAACCCTTGACTTTGTATGACTGTCTTTTTGTCCCTCCGGGGTCTTATGAATATAATGATTGTGATTTTGGCTTCATTTTGATTGTTTTTGGTGATAATGTAACTGATTATGACCGATCTAGCTTCAATCTCAATCCCTAAAATGATCCCCAAATCGTACTCGAGTTCGATGAACTCGTTGTCAAGTCCAAAGAAGACAAAAAGAATACCTCTTACGACAGCACCGATAACGAGGAGCCAGTTCTCGAGCATCATGGTACTCCGCTTGCCATCAACTTAGATCTTTTTGACGGAGAGGAAAAGACACCAGAATATTCAACAATGATAGGAAAAGACACCAGAATATTCAACAATGATATCTCAAGAAGAAGAAGTCACAAAAGTTAACTTAAGGAGCGGAAAAGTGTTACCACCAAGAACAACTCCAAAAGACAAAGAAAAACAGATAATGACTCGAGAAGAGATACCCCCACCTCCACTAGTGGAAGAATCACATGATCAAGATAAAATTGGAGGATCATACAAAGTAGACTACAATGTGCTAGCTCATCTTAGAAAGGTTCTGGCCCAATTAAGCATCTACGACGATCTGATCCTGTCAAAGGAGATGAGAGAATCTCTGGTTACAGCTTTGCTTGATCCAGAAATTTGCTTAGCTTAGTTGGTTAGCACATTCTCAGATGAAGTTTGCTCGTTGAGAGAACAGTCAGGGGTAACCTTCATAGATGAAGACTTGCTGCTCGGTACCGCCGACCACAATCGTCCACTCTACATCTCCGTCAACATTAACAGATTTGTGTTATCTAGAGTTTTAGTGGATCTTGGAGCATCTCTTAACTTGATGAGCCTACGGACATTGGCCTATTTGGATACTGAAGCTCAAGAGCTTACGATCGATAAGATGATGTTAAGAGGATTCAACCAAGAGGGACAAAGAGCCATCAGATCAATTACAATACTTATGAAGGTTGGAAAACTCGTGACAACCGCTAAATTTCATATCAGCGACGCCGAGACCTCTTTTAACACTCTATTGGGTTGACCATGGATTCTTGAGCACAATATGGTTCCATCATCCCTACAATAGTGCATCAAATGCCGCAAATATGGTCAAGAAAATTGCATCAAGGGAGACCTACAATCATTTTCAGTGCATGAAGTTGGTATCCATGAAGATGTTGCCTACTACGTGCCTCCGAAGAAGACTGTCTTCTCGTGCGAGATTTTGACAAATAAAATTGAAGATTAAGAAGAATCATAAAGAGGAAGACAAACAACTTCGCTTCAACAACCTTCGACCACTCCCTTACAACGAGTTAGTGGAGGTTCTTCTAGTTCACTCACCCGAGGTCGAGGTCGGGGACGTGGACGAGGAAAGATCAATTTAATTATTCAACGGACTAGGCCAACCATCAACATTAGTGATGAAGATAGTTCTGAAGATGAAATAATGATGACAAAGCAGAAGAAACCTCAGTACGAGATATTCCTAGAAGATACAAAGAGAAATGAATATGAAACAATGTATGATCTAATAAACCACTATGTGAATACTATGACCCTTACTCCGATTCTCCCTCAAAAGGTAGAGAGTTTAGAGGTTAAGGAAGTCAGTAGTGTTGGTTCAAAGCTGATCAAATTTTATCATGCTTCTACCTCTACTGAGCTTGAAAAACATGTAAATTTGGATGTTGACTCTAATGAATTAATGAAATTGCCTTTTGGTTACTTCTTACCTTGTGTTCAAAAGTTAATTCAACAGAGACACTTACCAAAACAAATGCCAAAAGATAAATTTAAACTTCTTGAAAAATAATGGAATGCTAAAATTTGAACTCCCAATTCAAAAGAAGGTCTCAGATTTGGTACAGTTGGACCAGTCAATGATTCTGAATTTTGCATGGTTGTTACTAGTGTGTCAGAAGAGGATTGCCTTGATTTAGTGGATGACTCTACTGATCAACCAATAAAAGATGCTCCGCCAGAATTTAAGGAGGAAATTAAATCTACTATCGATGAATTGAAAGAGATTAACCTCGAGACTGAAGAACAACCTCGACCTACATTTATAAGTTCTCTACTTGATGACAAAGAATCTACAGAATTGGTCAAACTATTAACATAATTGAAAGATATCTTCGTGTGGAGCTATGATGAAATGGCAGGACTGTCGGCAGAGCTTGCAGTCCAAAAACTTGGGGTGGATAAGAATATAACCCTAGTAAAACAAGCTCCCAGGAGAATGTGTCTTGAAATAGAACAACAAGTCATCGCTGAAGTGAAAAAGTTGATAGATGCCAACTTTGTGAAAGAGGAGAAGTATCCCATACAGTTGGCCGGACAGATCCGTGTTTGTGTTGATTTTAGAGATTTGAACAAGGCATGTCCGAAAGACGAATTCCCATTGCCAATACTAGAAATGATGGTGGACATCGCCTCGACGCACGAGATTTTATCCTTCATGGATGGATCATCAGGGTACAACCAAATCAAGATGGTTCCTGAGGATGCAGCGCTTATAGCTTTCATAACACCGATTAAAATTTTCTGCTACACAATGATGCCTTTCGACCTGAAGATCACCGGAGCAACATATCAGCGCGCAATGACAAAGATTTTTGATGACCTCATTCATAATCAAGTAGAATGCTACATGGATGATTTGACATCAAAAGTAAACAGAAAATATACCATTTGTACGATTTGAGGATTGTGTTTGAACAGTTATGATGATATGACCTTAAAATGAATCCCATAAAGTGCACCTTTGGCGTTACCTCTGGGAAATTTCTAGGATTCGTTGTCCGTCATCGGGGAATCGAGATCGACCTGTATAAGATTAAAACTATCTTGGAAATGCCTCCCCCTAAAACCTTGAAACAACTACATTTCTTCCAGGGGAAGTTGGCATATTTGAGACGCTTTATTTCTAATCTCTCAGGTAGGTGTCAGCCCTTCTCGGCATTAATTAAAAAGGACGCCAAATTTATTTGGGAAGAGAAATGCCAGCAGGCCTTTGAGGATGTTAAACAATATTTAATGACACCTTCTTTTTTGGTCAGCCCTATCCCAGGGAAACCATTTATACTCTATACCGTGGCTTTAGATGACTCTCTCGGAGCCCTCTTAGCCTAAGTCAATGATGAGGGTAAGGAAAATGCACTATACTACTTGAGTCGTCGTATAATACTGACGGAGATATGGTATCCACCTATTAAAAAGCTTTTTTTGATGTTAATTTTTGCCGCCCAAAAGCTTAGACATTACATGCTTTCTCATAAGATTACCCTAATCTCGAAATTTAATCTGTTGCAATATTTGATGATCCGACCAACACTCTTCAGACGTTTAGCAAGGTGGTCAATGATCTTATTGCAATTTGATATAACTTTTGTTCCCCTCCGTGCTATCAAGTGACAAATACTAGCATACTTTCTCGCTGCACACCCACTTCCAGCTGGGTCCTCTCTTAACAACGAGGTACCAGCCAAACGAATACTACAAATGGAATTTTCTAGTGCGCAGTGCTGGGAAATGTACTTCGATGGCGCTTTGTCAGCCAGAAAAGATAAAAGATCAGACAGAGTTACACCAGGAAAAGCAAGGATTGTTTTGATCTTTATCACGCCAGATAAGGGTATGTTGAGATGCCACCTGACAGAGCCGTGCACCAATAATGAAGCAGAATATGAAGCTTTAATTACAGGATTGGAATTGGCAATCTCAATGGATATAACAAACATTGTCATTTATGGTGACTCTCAACTTGTCATCCAGTAGGTCACCGGACAATACAAAATTCTGAAACCAAGATTAGCAGAGTACCATCAGTACACATTGAAGCTCCTAGAGCAAATTCTTGAGTTGACTTTCTACCGGATTCCTCGGGGAGATAATGCCCATGCCGACGCTCTAACAAAACTCGCTAAGGAAATGACATCTCCCACGGGGGATTCAATCGAAGTCACGGTGCAAGGAAGATGAGTCTTGCCTCGAAACGACTTCGAAACTCTACATAAGTTTGGAAAAGAAGAAACAATAAATACAATTGTACACATCAACAAAGATTGGCGCAAGTCATTAATAGAATATTTGCATACTGGGAAGCTGCCTGAAAATAAGTCTGAGGTGCATCACATCACAAGGAGGGCTATGTCTTATGACCTGGTAGGAAATTTTCTCTACAGAAGATCATTCGACCAGATGTGGCTACGGTGTTTAAGCAGAGCCGAAGCACAAAATATTGTCAAAGAAATACAAGCCGGAATGTGTGGTGCTCACCAATCAGGGCCAAACATGAAAATGAAGATCAAAAGACTCGGGTATTATTAGCTAGCAATGATGTCCAATTACATGGATACAGTCAGAAAATGTCACCAATGCCAAGTGCATGGGGTGGTCTTACACCAGCCTCCGAATGCGCTACACCCAACTGTTGCCTTGTGGCCATTTGAGTGTTGGGGCACGGACATAATAGGTCCGATAAACCCTCCATCTTCCAAGGGACACATGTTTATACTCGTCGCTACAGATTACTTCTCCAAATGGGTAGAGGCAGTACCATTACGTGACGTTACAACACAACACGTCTTTCAATTTTTCAAAAGCCAAATCATCTACCATTTTGGGGTACCGCGAAGAATAATCTCTGACAATGGGACAACTTTCAAAAGTACAAAGATCAACAATTTTGTCAGAAGAGATGGGATAGATTGGAGATACTCTACAATTTACTATCCCAGAGCAAATGGTCTGGCTGAAGCTTTCAATAAGACACTTGTACAGATTTTTAAGAAAACACTGGATGAAAATAAAAGAGATTGGCACAACAAACTATTAGAAGCCTTGTGGGCCTACCAGACGACTTTCAGGACTCTCACTCGATGTACACCCTATGCGCTTGTGTATGGGGCTGAGGCCGTGCTACCACCAGAAATCAAGACACATCTCTCAGAGTTGTCATTGCCAACCAACTCACAATAGAAGAAAGTGCAAAACTCAGACTTGAAGAATTGAAGAGTCTCGAGGGAAAACGATTGGAAGCACAACAACATTTGGAACTCTACCAGGTGAAGATGGTATAAACGCATGACAAATTGGTCCGCGCAAGGACATTCAAAGTTGGTGACCTCGTGTTTGTGCTCAAAAGAACTATTTTTCACCAAAATATAGGTGGAAATTTTGAGCCAACTTGAGAGGGACCATTTGTCGTTGAGAAGGTCTATACAGGAGGATCCTACAAGTTATTGGACTTCCAGAGAAAAAGACCCTTGTTACGGATAAATGGATGATACTTGAAAACCTATTACACAACCTGATGCTGCTGAATGTCGCTTGCCTCTGCTTTCTTTAAAAAATTGAAACTTTGATTTTTTTAGGGTTATCTATGTGGCCAAATGTTTATGACTGGGTCCAAATTTTGTAATTAACCTCATGCAAATTTTGAGAAAATTCTTGAACTTCACACGTTCTCTTTTCTACTTTCGAATTTAAATACCCTACTAAATTAAATGAAACTCACACATAAAATGAATAATACTCTTCACTAAAAAAAACTAAAATTTACTTTAATAAATACTTTGTTTTGTTCTTCTTCATGCCAAGTTCAACCCACTGACGTTTTTCCTGTCGTCTGCAGAAAAATGTCAAGACAGAGGCTGATCTTTGCCTTCCAGGACCGCTGGAACCTCGCATTGAATGAGGAGATGGCGCCGCAAGGAGGTGTCATAGATTTCAACGTGGATTTCAACCAAGTTGATATGGACTACGAGGGTCCTGTAATAGATGTAGTCAGTAATAAAGAAAAGAAGCGGCTGCCTTCACTATTGAGGGTAACCACTCAAGGCAATGTGGCCGCAAAGGTAAAAACGTGATAGTAGAACAGGATCCGATGGAGGGTCCTAGCCGTCTGCCCTCCATGGTAGCTACTCCAGGAAGGGACTTGATAGCCTCCTGTAATGAGCGATTATCGAATACTCCGCTCCACAGGACGCAGCATAGAAATGCCAGCCGAAAGAAGCAGAGAGCCTTTCTGCGACAGGAATGCAAATGCCAGAGAGACGTGAGCAATTATCTTACCCCGGTTCCTGAAGGACATATTTACAACCCAGATCTGAGAGAAACTTCTGTCAGCTTGCCCACTACAGATGAAGAGTCAGGATTTGTGACAGAATCAGATGTGCTCCAAGTTTCAGATATGTTATGCAGTGGTTGCCCAACATGCAACGTTGAGGTACCAGCCGAGACATCAGTCACGGGCGCATTTGTAGAATGCCCAGATTGCAACTTTCTGCATCTACAACATTTCAATACGTTAGAAGAATACACTCCAAGCATCAATGAGTCTCAAACTCCAAACTTCGTGACATATGAACCATATGTCCCACTTAGGACAGATCAACATGCACCGTGGAGTCCGAGATCGTACATCCCATTAGAGGACGAGTCTCATAATCTGGATCGACCAGCACTAGTTTGGGTTCCCGCCGATGCTCGAAGGAAAGAACTCTTGCGATAGTTTCCAACCCCTGGGTTGGTATAATACTACAAGATAAGCAAAGTAAATAAAAGAGAATTCAAGTTCTATGAAGAAGTTCAGGGGAAGTCATATTGGAAGACCTGGAGCTATATACTAGGGTTTTCTCCGATACTGATGATAGAAGCATTCTAGAATGCATCTTTGATTTAAGAGACAGAGGTCGAGCGGGCCTTCTCATTGAAAGAAGATATTCTGAGCCAAAGAAATAGATGAGGGGAAAGGGAAGAATCACCATCCAATGTGGCTGTTGTTATAACTTCACGAACGACAGACATGGGAATCTGCCTGAGATCCTCAGATACGACTAAGTAGATCCACTACCACCAATGATAAAATGGATGATCAAGAGGATGGTCAAGTGGAATATTCTACCTGCTACTTGCATTCCCAACAATTGCATTATTAACATTTATGAAGAAGGTGATTGCATTCCCCGCACATCGATCACCATGATTTTATGAGGACTTTCTGCACGGTCTCATTCATGAGTAAAAGTAATATTCTATTTGGGAAAGAAATCGATATCGTCGGCCTTGGTGAATTCAGAGGTTCTGTGGAGATTCCTCTTCCAATCGGTTCAGTACTTGTTCTCAAGGGCAACGGTGCAGACATTGTCAAACATTGCATTCCAAGAGTGCGACACCGTAGGGTGTCTGTGACTTTCCGTAGGATGGATCACAGTAAAATACCGTATGGATTCCAGCAGGACCCAGAACTGGAGGAGTTATTTTTGTATGAGCTGTGAGAAGGTTGTACCTCTAAGTACATGCGAAGGGAACTCTTATCCTGGAGCATGACTTAGAAGGTCTGCTTGATCAAGAGCTCAACATACCTGACACAGAGGGTTCACTTTCTTTCTTTTAACAACATGACATGTATTTGATATATTCAGTCTACGATGTACTCATAGCATGAGATGATTCTCAATGTATTTCGACATGGATTGCATAATGTACCTTTTGAGGCGTTAGCCTATGTCTGATTTATGCATCTCTTTTGGAGCAAATTAATGGAAATTTCTCTCAAATTGTGCCTTTTTGTCATCTGCCTTTTTGTATGATAGATGAAAGCCGCGAACCATACGATGGTTTAGAATTTCAATGAACAAAGAATGAAACAACAAACCTTCAACAATAAATAAAACATAAATGAAAAAAAATCACAAATGAGTAAATAACAAAATAAGTCTCTTTTGAAAATCAACCAATTAAAATTAAAACTTAAAAAACATATTTTGAAAAATTAAATGTGATAAAAACAACAAGAAAATAAAACAAAGTTGTTGAGTTGATTCTTCTATTTTCATAATTTCCTACACTTTGTGCGCGCAGCAAAACCATCGTTATCTACACTAACTCTTTGTACATCCCCGCAGAATTTCACATTCTACACAAAAACTCACAAAGCTTTACAGATCTCCTTCAACAGGATCAACCTTTTCCACATGATACATTTTTGTAAATTCAACACTACAAACTCTCTTTTGAGAATTGACCTACATTTCAATTCTCATTTTCGAATCAGTCCTATACTTCTGATTCACTACATTCGAGATTGGTCCTTACATTCCGACATTCTCTTTTGAGAATTGACCTACATCTCAATTTCCATTTTTGAATAAGTGCTATACTTCTGATTCACTACATTCGAGGTCAGTCCTTACATTCTGACATTCTCTTTTCAGAATTGACCTACATTTCAATTCTCACTTCCAAATCAGTCCTACATTTCTGATTCATTACATTTGAGGTTGGTCCTTACATTCTGACACTCTCTTTTGAGAATTGATATACA
>NEWO01001704.1:0-26243 GCA_003013225.1 Phalaenopsis aphrodite
ATTTTGACCAAATAATGTACACTCTTACTTGCAGGATGGCTTTGGGTGCCAAGAGGAAGCTAACAAGCATGAGTTAATGATCACATGATGTCAGGCAAAGCCAACTTCGAGTTTAAGAGATAGTATTCTACTCAAAAGTGTTCTTTATGTTTGAGACATGAAATTGAGTCACAATGTAGAATTAGAGCAAAAATGATCCTCCTAGATGGCATAACAAAGATTGTGGTTAGAGGGTAGTTTTCAGTGGCTAGTTAACAAGGTGGTTTGTTGGCATTGAGAAAATAGGAAGATGACGATGATTTGATGTTGAATGGTCAGGTTCAATAGTCTTTGTTGGCCCTTCTCAAGGCTGACTCATCATAGCGTGTCAATCTATTCCACCACGTATATTGGTTTGTTATGTTTAAGTACACACACACAAAGAGCTTTTTTCTTGCTGATGGGAAATAGGAAACAATTTTGTCACTGGTGTTGTGGTTATTCGCTCAAAGAAAAGTTTGGAGGGCAATCTCTTTTGGTCTGACTCTCGAAGTAGCTGATAAACCTTCATCGTTCTTGGTGGGTAAGCGCGGGCGAAACTTTCAAAATCGACATTAGGAGCTGAGACATTGATTATAATGTTTGAGATTGCAAAGTAAATGCACCAATCACTTAATTTTTTGTCTTGAAATTTTCTTATGACATTAAAAATCATCAAAAGATTGTATTTTCAGTTGAAGCATGGGACCTACTAAGCCAAGGTCTTTCTCTTATAGAGGCTCCGAATACAAATGCATTGCAATTGACAACTTGCGTGATACTTTATTGGTGATGATCTTGGCTAAGCTGGAACCATTTGACCAACTTTTGGTGTATAGTCAACAAGCCATTCCTCTAGTCGAAGGAGGAGGACATGAAGAGTAGTGCTCTTAAGAGGAGCCATCAATGGTGAAGGTGTCTTTGGGTCTTATGTTGCAACAAAGGAGAGTGCGATAGCTTTAAGGATCCAATAAGAGTTAGAGGTGAGGTGGTAGACATAGATAACATCTTTGCAACTTCAAAGGCCAAGTACTAGAGGTTGGACGACCTACATAGATAACTGATCTTTAGTGACTAATACATAATCAAAAATGAAAGCTAGATTGATTGTCAGGTTTCATAGTCATGATATCGGAACAATATCAGGTAACCATCTCTCGAGATGAGCTTGAGAGGCAGCTGGTGAGAATTGTTAGTATTGACCTTACTGAAGAGTTTGGGAAGGTGCTTACAAGCCTTGGATCATAAATTGGTAGGCTTAGCCTCTTGAATCAAGTGCATGGAGGAGAGCATTTGACCCATTGAACAAATAATGTGCCACATGATATTAGTTGCGGAGGAACAAGGGTTTACTGATTGACGAGGCCCTAAACAACCAAGCTTCAGTGATTTTTCTTCGTAAAAATGTGGAGTCGCACATGGTTTTTGGTTACTCGTGAGCTTACGATTGCCAAGGACATGCAAAAAAAAGAGCCTAGCGTAGGTGGCATCCCTTGGCAAACCCAGTAGGAGAGGACACTATACTTTTAAATGTTGAAGTAAAATCGAGTGAATTTTCTTATCCACAATTGTTCTTTTTTTTTCTTTTGGCAACCCGTCATTACACCCAATCACATTGGTTAAGATAGAAAACTTTTTTTGTCTTCTTTACTAGACAAACACACTTATGGCTTTTAAACTTTTGCGTCCAATCTAAAAAAATGAACCCGTTGCCTTTCATATCTATTCATTTATTTAAGTAAACTAAATTCAAAGATGATTTCCTTCTTATTTGAGGATGGGTTGCTCCGTCTCTCAAGCTTCATACTTTTTTTTTTTTTTGCTATTCCTTTAATATGGGAAGATGCTCTCCGAATCTCCAGAGGCATCCACACAACGACTCTTATTGGAGGCCATTAATATGAAAAAGAATAAAATAAGCATAGGTGATGACTTAATTTTTCAATGTGATCAACATCCGTACTTCGGGATAAACCGTGCCTATGATTCTTTATATTCGTTTTAATTATATTGCCTTAGGAAGTTATTGTGACAACACCACTTTTTATCATTTTCCTAACTTGGAAGGTGTACCTATGGTTTTTGTCGCCCATGCTTGACTCGAAAATTGAATGTCGCTCTTCATATCAATCCATTTACAAGTAAGTGGGATCCAAAGTAAGCACCCTTCTATTTGAAGCTGGATGGCTTCACTTCATAAGCTCACGATCTAACTTTTTTTATGTATCATTTCATTTGATTCCGCAGTATGCCACTTAGATGGCCCACTCATATTTAAAGAATTCCATCTTTAAAGATGATTAGATTGTGTAGACATTCTATGTTTTGTTTTGGTGATGATTTTATTCACTTTACTTTAGATTGTGCTGAAATCATTATTGAGCCTAAAAACATGACCTGTGGCAATATGCTTTGGGTCAGTGGGTTTTGTCATCTTCATTTTTAAGTATCATGTAGATTTGATTGCAACTTATGTGTCCTTTTTCAAAGTTATTTAGATTATATTACTTTTGTATATCATTTTTTGCTATTCTTATGTCATATTTATGTTGAGGGATTTACATACATACCAAGAAGATTTATGTATTTATAAATATAACATCTAAGTCTTCATATTTATTTTATGCGATCGGCTAATGTCTAGATGTCATCAAAACATACGTATGAAAATGTGTGTTTCATTTTAGATAAGTTAATAATAGTAGCAGTTTGGACTTGATTTAAAGATTATGATTCAGGTGTTACACAAGTAAACATATAAGAATTTTAAAATATGTACGTAAATCCCCCATTTGTATTTTATAATGAGATGGTATTTCTGTATGGTTGCTAATGTATACTCTCACTCAGTTCAGGTTTCACGCATGCTGCATTTGCTTTGGGGTATGAGGCAGGAATCAACAAGACGGCGATAGATGGCAACTTGATTCCCCCAGGTGCTCTTGTTACATTCGTGCAGAAGGGCCTTCAATATGTGGAGTTGGAGGCAAACTTGGATAGTGTATGCATGCAGCAATCCTATTGTGATCCTTCTAAATCGATCAAAAAAATAAAAAAATAAAAAAATAAAATGAAAGAAAAAGATGAAAACTACGTATTTCTCATCAGAGGCATAATGAAACTATCTATCTATGTTGAACCACATTTGTGTCTATTTTTGCTTATTTTGTTAGGATAAGCTAGAAGTTGAAGACGACTTCTCTTTTCTACAACCTATGGACCTTCTAACAAAAGATGTTAGTGAACTACAAAGAATTATGAAAGAGAAGAAGCAAAATCTTCAGAAGGAAGCTGAGAAAGAAAGGCGCGAAAAGGATAAAGAAAAACAAGAAAGGGAGAGGGATAAAGCAGAAAAGGTTAAAGAGCAAGAAAGAGAGAAAGATAGGGAAAAACAGCAGAAGGAGCAAAAAGAGAATTTTGCTGAAGATCTTGATGATAACAAGGCAAAAGGAAAATCTGAAGAAAATGGAGTCTGTGGTGGTAAAATCTCTAGAACATGTGTTTTTTCCATTCGTCTTATATCATTTATGGTTGCTCTTGTATTGCACATTCTTTTGAACTAGTTAATACCTCTTGCATATGCATTGGCAAAAATATTTTTATGACGAATGCATGGAAAAAATATTATAAAAAAATAAAATAATTAAATAAAATTTTCTTTAAATTTTAACTTAAAATAGAGCAACATAAGCATAAGATAAAATCACTAAAAATAATACAAAGTGTAAGTAAATAATGGTGTTAAACTTAATAGTTTATATGTTTTAATAGATTATTAGTTTAAATATTAGATGTTCTTATGATGCCTTCCATACATGTTACTTTGAACAAGGAAAAAAAAAATAAAAAATCAAAATTGGCCTTAGTCGTGGTTTGAATCCTAGAGTAGTTACACAAAACTAGGAAGCAAGGTAAATTCTAATTAAAAAAAAAAAAAAAAACACATAGTTCGTCTCTCAATGAAATTTTATGGATTTATTTTGTTCTTGTAATTGTCATTGAATGGTTATAAAATTATGGTAGCGCTTATAGTAGGTTAGCTTGGTTTTTAATCATGTAAATTGGTTCTGTAAGTGATTTAAAGGAATGATTTTGGTGGCTTTTCTCATCACGGTTACTTTGATGATATTTTCTATCTTTTATTTATCATGATCTTTTCTATTGTTATTGGTATCATCTCCGCCTCCCCAATCTCTTATGCCTTGTTCGTCCACCACATGGTTCAACTCCTATGGCTGAGAACGTATATGACTTGCTTACCATATCTTATTTATCTCTTAGTTGCTTTTAGAATTCAATAAATAATGACTTCTCCTTCTTGGTTTTTTATCATCTCACTTTATGGCTTATCAACCTTAAATATTGGCTTCGCATTAGAGCATTGTGAACATATAAATCTAATACTTCCTATACTAAGCTGATTCTTTTGAATTTCACAGTGAAGTTTTTATCAATTGTTGCTACGATGCCATAGTGAGAATATGTACCTCAAAAAAAATTGTCATGAAATTGGTTTTTTTATAAATAATCCTCTTTTGCCCTAGCACTGCGAGTTGTTTTTCCAAATGTTATTATCTGTTGGATCCAGAATATTTAGGAATCTTGTTAATTTTACCGACAAGCTAGAATGCACTTTAATGTATGAACAAAACAACACTTAATGAAAAAAATTAATACTCACTTGGTGGAGTTGGACATTTTTGAAATTGATCTAGTAATGCTAGACAATTTATTGCGATAAAAAGAAATATTTATTACTATGGAAATGAAGAAGTGGCTAAAAAAGTTTGCATTGTTCATTCTTTGAATGGATTTTTATACACAAAATTACATAGAATGAAAATGTTAATAAATAATTAGAATAACAAACACAACCGCACTTAGCTATCCTGCCGTTCATTTAGGAATTGTCAATTAATACCAATCAAGCAATAGGTGGCATGTTTCTTTCTTTTTTTAATATGAATCATTATGAAACATATTTGTTGGTAAGCATTGTATCCGTGGCCTTTAGTTTTTCTTATCTAGCACTCTCACTTGCCCTTCTTAATATTGAGGTTGTTAAACTCTTTGGTGAATATATAAGTAGGTTGTCTTCTTTTCGAGACTTATGGAGTACAAATTAATCTATTTTCCTTTTGTTATTTTATATTTCACATGTTTAGTATGATCTTGTTATTCAAAATTGTGAGTAATACTGATGACAGATTTATGGTCACAATATATCTACATATGATCTTCCCATCCAATTTGTTATCTCCCAAAATAATTTTAATTTATTAAAGTTAACAAATCCCTTGATTAATTGCTCTTAATTAGTCATCAGTGGATTTTGAAATGATAAGTTGTTTTGTCTTTCTCTATGTTAGAAGAAATAAATGTTTCTTATTCTAACCGAGCAACTTCAATACTAAAAAAGTATTTGAATGTGTTCAACTTTTTTATTTCAAAATTTTTAGAAAATTTTCCTCGAGTAATTCATTTCCTTCACTGTCATCTTCTGTAATGATTATATCATTATTAAATATTAAAATTTTTTAATTTTTTCGTTAATGGGGTGTTTTATGAAAGGGTATGGTCTCCTTGACTTTATTTATTCGTCATTTTATACGTGGCTTTTGTAGATATACTAAACCATGCTTATGGGGATTATTTGAGATGATAAAGTGTTTTTTTTTTAATTTTTGCATCTTATTTTTATAAAGAGTTATTGAATCCTGATGATGGATGTATATAATTTTCTTCGTCCCACGTAAGAAAGTATTCTTCACAACATATTATTGCATGGATCTTCCAAGGGTAGGGACAAGGGAAATTAAAAATGAATTATATTCATTTTTGCTATAGAAGCAAATACTTCTTGATAATTAATTTAATAGGATGGAGTATGTCCTTTGGCAATTAATGTTACTTTATATCGCTTCAAGCTTCTATATGCTCAATATTTTAATGAAAAAATTCATTTTCACTCCACAAAATTTTTTCTTTTCAGCAATTCAGTGACATTTTAAGTATTTTTTTCCAAGACATTGATCATTTCTCTCATGGCATATTTCTATTTTTATTTTTCTATTGCCTTAATTAGGGTTTGAGGTACTTTAAAGGAGTTGGTGTTGCTGTTTGTAAGAAAGACTTTATGCATAGGAGACAATTTTGAATAGATGTGTATTGAAAAATAGGATACAGTGGTGAATGTATGCTGATTGGTTGATCATTTTTATCTAATGATGATTTGGAGTATTGAGCTTGTTAGAGATTTTGGATTTGGTTGTTCCTCTTTGTATAGACGTGAAGTGCTATAGTTATCCGAGTTTGCATAATAGAGATGTCATGATGGAAGATAGGCGTTTCATCAAACTTAACTTGTAGCTAATTGTCCTTTTGAAGATGAGTTTGATTGAAAAAAATTGTCTTTCATGAAATACGACTTCTTTTGATATCAATAGTCTTTTGGTGGTTAAATGATAATACTAATATCCTTTTTGAGACGAGAAATTTCTTCAAGCATACATTTGAGTATCTAAAATTAAGCTTATTTAGATTTTTTTTTTCTTTTGTGTGTGGATGTGGGCATAACCAATGCGCTTATTTAGATTTTTTTTTTTTTTTTTTGTGGATGTGGGCATAACCAATGCCCCAAATATTCTTTTTTGAAGGGTTTTCGAGAAGAAGTTTGGTATAGGATAAAATTTCATAAGGCAGTTCTGGGGAATTTTGAAATCAATTGCTCTCGAGAGTAGTATTTTTTAAATTATACATGTGGCAATTAGGTTATATCTCCCAAATAACCCTTGCGAACTTAATATGATAAAATCTGAGTCCTAATAATTTTTAGAAGATGTCAATTTTTACTTTATGCCACTCCATGTTGTCGGAAACGTGTCAAGATAGAAAGATTGATGGATTACACTTCATTTATTGAATTAAAAAGATAACTCAAGAATATAATTCACTCAAAATATTTAGATGGTAGCATGAAATTGATTTTTTTCCTAGCAATAAAGTAGGCAAAATAAGAGTCTGTTTGGGACAAGCTTTCTAACTACTTCACTTTTCAAATCAACACCACAGTTCTGTTAGGGAGATTGTTTTCTTGTTGTTCTTTAAAATTTTTGTGGTAGAAAGTAGTTTTTTTCATTCTAAGCTGTTAAAGTGTAGTAACTGTCGGAAAGATGTCTAACTTTTTAAAAATAAAAGAAATTTGTACTAGCCGCCGTAACTTGTTTAAAAGTAGTTTCTTCTGCAGCAGCAGCATCACAACTGCTTCTCAAAACAGCTTCAGTTGCCCCAAATAAACCCTAAGACTATCTTTAGTTTTTTTTTCTGATAAGCCACATTCATATCATTTGAGTACAATCATAAATAAATGTGATAAATCTAGTATTTTAAAAATGTCAAGAATTTTTTGAAGTCCCTAAATATCAAAGTGATTAATATAAAAGGAGCAAATGATTTATAATCACTTAAAATAAAAGAAACAAGTTGATGTGTTTACAAGACTAACAATGAAATTCTTTAGTGTTAATATTCACAATAAAAAGAATGTAATTTTACTTCATTAGATTTTGAAAGAGGGATGTCCTATCCTATAATGATGTTTACAAATGATTTCTATGTTGGAGTGGAGATGAAGAAACACAAGTGATTTTTGTCTTTTAGAAGATATAGTCTATCTTTTTCTCTTGCTGAACTAAACATCTTTTTCGTCGTGAGATTATGAAATATGTAATGATCAATGAATAAGATTACTTTGTTGTTATGTATTTTAGTGATTTTATGGATTGACAGAAGATTTATCACCAGGTGAGGGATCTCTATAAGATTATTGAGGATTAATCTGGGAGAAATAGAAATACCCTTTTATGACTTGCAATAGTTTTTAGGGAATTATTGGATACTTTTATTTTTTTTTATTATAGGGATAAAATTTGTAGGTTTAGTAAAGTTTGATAAGTTTTTTCATGGACAAGTGGCTCTTGAACTTAGGATCTAGGTTTGATGTGAACTATTTGAGGCATTAAAAACATACGAGTTAAAATTTGTATCATTTTGAGCAAAGAGAACATGACCTGTAAGAATCTATTGGGAGTTTGAGGAAGTTCTTGGGTTTGCTAATTTTTTCTGAGTTGAGCCTTTCATATTCCACAAGATAAGCTTGTCCTTTGAAGTGATTTTTTTAGCCTCCATCATAGCTTTTTGGCATTTTTTAGAGGCCTTTTTTTTCGTTTTTTTTATTGTACCTTTTTTATTCAATAATGTCATAATAGATTGTTTTGGGGGAGGTTGTCCTTCCTTAAATAAGAATGAGCGATCACTAATCTTTTTTCTTTCAGATTCCATGTTTATCTTAGCTTATGTTTCAAAGTTAATGTTATTTAGCATTATCATCCTTCATTCTTGTTTTGCTCGTAAGATTTTTTTCTAGGGTTTGTAGGTTTTTTCTGGTTGAAATCTAAATATAAACCAGTCAAATTCATTATTGTGTCCTGCTAGAAACTAAAAAACGTTCTATTTCTTTAAAATTGCTATATCTTTGCTATAGTTCATCTCAAGTTATATCTAAAAAATTTTGTTCAAGTCAATTAACATTTGTTTTTGATACGCCACCAACAAATTTTTATCATCTGACATGAATCTCGAGGTAATATCTTAAGCAAGAAATATTCAAATCTTGATAAAAAGTCATGCAGAGCTCCGATTTCAGTAAACTCATAGTCAAATTAATCTTCTTGATGAGAAAAACCCAATGATATAAAAGCTAGTCTAATCCAAATCAGATCAAGCTCAGATCAAATTATTAAACTACACTTGAAGGACTTTCGAAGGCATTTGAAAGATCAAATGAATGTCAAATCTAGCTAGTTCATAGTCGAATCGAGCATCTCGACAAGACGAATCCAACGAGCCTAAAATTGCTCAATTCTGACATCGTTAAGATACTCAAATGTTCATCAAACAACATCTGATCAGGGAAACTCTCCGGATCGTTTGATCAAAGTGGTTCATATTCTTGCATTAATTGCACTCAAAACACTATAAATAGAGTCTTACCCCTCACATGAAGGGGAGACTTGAGAGAGAACTTGAGGCTTTGAGAAAAAGCTTAAGTTCAACATCATCCCTGCTATCGCAAAGCGCCGTCGACGACCGCAAACTGCCGTCGGTGGGACAAGTGGTCTCTGTAATCATTAACTTATAGTTGATTTTTATAACTGGGTCAGACCCCATGGTTTATTTCTTTTATGGGTTTTTTACGTAAAAACTTTTGGTGTAATCACAAGTTGATTCTTTTTCATCTGAGTGTGTGCTGAATTCTTGTGCAACGCTAAGACGATAATCCATTACTCTACCGCCGCGAATTTTCTTGCCGCATCGGTTTTATTAAAATATTTAATGATGGAGAGATTATCTTGCTTTTTGTTGAGAATTTAGTTTTGATTTTATAAATGAAAATAACATTTTATACCTTTAAAGATGTTTATTTTATAGCATCCCAAATATTTTTTGTGGTTGTGAAGAACATTTATGACTCACTATTTTGAAGTATCCTGGTATTTCATGATCATTTTATGATCATGAAATTTACTTCATTCACAAGTGCAAATTTTTTATCATTTAGTTTTAAAGGAGAATCTATATGATGATGATTTTTTCTCTTTCATTTTGGAAATCACAATTTGAAATCATTTTAGTTAGTTTCTTCCATTCAATTGATATGAAGCCTATGGCCCATGGATCTCTCATTACCTGATTTTTATCATTTATAATGGTAGAGTCCTTGTAGGGGAAATCAAATAAACCAATTATTTTGAAGAGAATAATAAAAATAAGAATAAAGGTTAAAAAACAAAACTTTAACGTTGCTCTTATACCATGTTTGAAAATTTTGGATTGTTCATTTTTGCAATGGGTATTTGTATACAAAATTACATAGAAAGAAAAAAAAAATAGTGACAATAACAAACATGAAAACTGTCTTTAACCATCTCTCCATTTGATCCATTTAGGGATTGACGATTGATGCAAAGAGAGTGAATTGTGGGTTCTTTCTTTCCTCTTCTGTATATGTATATGTTCGATAGGTATTTGCTTGTAAGCAAGGAATCCGCGGTATTTACCTGCTCTTTTTAATCCGATGGCCTTTCAACAATTACCTTTAATGGAACATGATTCTGTTTGATATTGTATGCATACTGTGTCCTCTATATTTTTTATGGTCAACTATTCTATGCATCATATTATTCCATTGCAGTAGCAAAATTCATAAGTATGGCTTGTTTATTTATATTTATCTGTTCGTTTTTTTATTAGGACTTGGTTTTCTTGCCTACCAAGTTCTTTCTTTTTGTTTATTACAAAAAAAAGTTAAGGATTGAAATGTTGTCTGATAAGTTTATTGTACCAGTTGTGATTTCTGAGGGTTTGCTTATCAACATGGAGGATGGGAGTGTTTTGTTCAAATCTAACTGCTTTGTTCCCATTAAAGTTTGGGTTTTTTGATCCTTACCTCATTTATTTCCTCAGTCGAACCCATTCACCATCTAGTGTAGCAACATCTTTTATTAGTGATGTGGCTTCTTCAATTTCATAAGCATGAATGATAAAGTTTACTATAGTCCTAAACTGTTATTTTACTCGGTTCTAATTCAGAATAGGACCACTAGTTGAGATTTTTTTTTTTTAAATTTCAGACCATGCATTTATTTTGTTTTTGTTTGGGTTTCATCATTGTTGTGAAATCTATATATTACAACCAAATTCCTAAATGGTTACATAGGCTTCCTTTCTATTTTTGCTATTATCGTTCTATGTTTCTGTTATTAATTCCTTTATTACAATCAACCTTGAAAACATAGAATTTTTTACCTGAAGAGGAATAAAAAACTTTATTTCAATTTTTTTTTGTTTCTTAAAATCGCTTACTTTGAACTTTTGAACCGGTACTGCTGTTTGAAAGTGAAATAAATTAATTTTGTGGGTACAGGAAATCAGTATGGATTTTCTTGTTAGTCCGTTTTGTCTATATTCATGTATGACTTGTAGGTGCTAATTTTTTTCCTTTTAGGTTAGTGAAGCAACTAGTACTGCAATATTTTTTTATGGTTACTTTTATGCATTTTTCTTTAAGTCTCACTATACCCCATACATTATATTACTTATTAGAACTTTAAATTTATTGAAACGATTGATTTAAACTTGTTAATATTGCAACAATCACTTTAGCGATTTGACCACTTGAAGCTGATTATTAATTTTAATAGAATCAAAAGGTCTTATCTGAATGGAACCGGAGATCAGATAACTTGGTTAGATATAATATTTATTTTACTGGTTCAGGGTTTTCTTTTTTTAATTTGATAATTAAAAGTTGAGAAAAGTGTCAAAAGGATCCCCCAACTGACTCTCTGTAGGGGCCATTTTAGTCCCAGAGCTCATAAAAGTATCAATTTTGTCGCCAGGCTCCTTTAATATGGGTTGAAATAGTCCCCAATAAGGATTATTTTATCGTCCATTAAAATAGTCTGGAGGACTAATTTAGCATTTTTATAAACTCCGGGCCTAAAGTGACCCATGTAAATTGTTAGAGGACTATTTTGGTACTTTACTCTTTGGAAGTTTTTTTCGGCCGCAGTGCTTAACTTTTGAGTGATAATAGGCCCTGAACCAATGGATATAACCCCTACCCCACAGTTTGTGGCTTCTGAAATTCACAGTTCTGAAGTAACCATTTTGGAAGGCCATGGTTCTGAGGTCTGTGTTTGCTTTAGTATTTAAGTATTCTTAAACACAAATTGCTTTATTTTAATGATTTTAATTGCTTCACGATATCTCTTCCCATTTTGGTGATATGCAGGTTTTCGCCTGTGCATGGAGCCCAACAAGTTCTCTTCTGGCATCTGGGTGTGTAGAATCTCTTCCTACCTAATTCATTTTGGTTTTCTTAATCATCAGTGCCATGATTTCTAATTTTTATTGACTAATCCTGAACCTTGATCTTAAATTAGTTTCAGAGATGAACCCTTAATATTTTGTCTCCCGTGTTGATGTTGCAATTGGAATCCACTGATGGGCTGAATTGGAGAACTTTTACAGCTTGTTCTAGTNGCCTATGGCCCATGGATCTCTCATTACCTGATTTTTATCATTTATAATGGTAGAGTCCTTGTAGGGGAAATCAAATAAACCAATTATTTTGAAGAGAATAATAAAAATAAGAATAAAGGTTAAAAAACAAAACTTTAACGTTGCTCTTATACCATGTTTGAAAATTTTGGATTGTTCATTTTTGCAATGGGTATTTGTATACAAAATTACATAGAAAGAAAAAAAAAATAGTGACAATAACAAACATGAAAACTGTCTTTAACCATCTCTCCATTTGATCCATTTAGGGATTGACGATTGATGCAAAGAGAGTGAATTGTGGGTTCTTTCTTTCCTCTTCTGTATATGTATATGTTCGATAGGTATTTGCTTGTAAGCAAGGAATCCGCGGTATTTACCTGCTCTTTTTAATCCGATGGCCTTTCAACAATTACCTTTAATGGAACATGATTCTGTTTGATATTGTATGCATACTGTGTCCTCTATATTTTTTATGGTCAACTATTCTATGCATCATATTATTCCATTGCAGTAGCAAAATTCATAAGTATGGCTTGTTTATTTATATTTATCTGTTCGTTTTTTTATTAGGACTTGGTTTTCTTGCCTACCAAGTTCTTTCTTTTTGTTTATTACAAAAAAAAGTTAAGGATTGAAATGTTGTCTGATAAGTTTATTGTACCAGTTGTGATTTCTGAGGGTTTGCTTATCAACATGGAGGATGGGAGTGTTTTGTTCAAATCTAACTGCTTTGTTCCCATTAAAGTTTGGGTTTTTTGATCCTTACCTCATTTATTTCCTCAGTCGAACCCATTCACCATCTAGTGTAGCAACATCTTTTATTAGTGATGTGGCTTCTTCAATTTCATAAGCATGAATGATAAAGTTTACTATAGTCCTAAACTGTTATTTTACTCGGTTCTAATTCAGAATAGGACCACTAGTTGAGATTTTTTTTTTTTAAATTTCAGACCATGCATTTATTTTGTTTTTGTTTGGGTTTCATCATTGTTGTGAAATCTATATATTACAACCAAATTCCTAAATGGTTACATAGGCTTCCTTTCTATTTTTGCTATTAGCGTTCTATGTTTCTGTTATTAATTCCTTTATTACAATCAACCTTGAAAACATAGAATTTTTTATCTGAAGAGGAATAAAAAACTTTTTTTCAAATTTTTTTTGTTTCTTAAAATCGCTTACTTTGAACTTAACCGGTACTGCTGTTTGAAAGTGAAATAAATTAATTTTGTGGGTACAGGAAATCAGTATGGATTTTCTTGTTAGTCCGTTTTGTCTATATTCATGTATGACTTGTAGGTGCTAATTTTTTTCCTTTTAGGTTAGTGAAGCAACTAGTACTGCAATATTTTTTTATGGTTACTTTTATGCATTTTTCTTTAAGTCTCACTATACCCCATACATTATATTACTTATTAGAACTTTAAATTTATTGAAACGATTGATTTAAACTTGTTAATATTGCAACAATCACTTTAGCGATTTGACCACTTGAAGCTGATTATTAATTTTAATAGAATCAAAAGGTCTTATCTGAATGGAACCGGAGATCAGATAACTTGGTTAGATATAATATTTATTTTACTGGTTCAGGGTTTTCTTTTTTTAATTTGATAATTAAAAGTTGAGAAAAGTGTCAAAAGGATCCCCCAACTGACTCTCTGTAGGGGCCATTTTAGTCCCAGAGCTCATAAAAGTATCAATTTTGTCGCCAGGCTCCTTTAATATGGGTTGAAATAGTCCCCAATAAGGATTATTTTATCGTCCATTAAAATAGTCTGGAGGACTAATTTAGCATTTTTATAAACTCCGGGCCTAAAGTGACCCATGTAAATTGTTAGAGGACTATTTTGGTACTTTACTCTTTGGAAGTTTTTTTCGGCCGCAGTGCTTAACTTTTGAGTGATAATAGGCCCTGAACCAATGGATATAACCCCTACCCCACAGTTTGTGGCTTCTGAAATTCACAGTTCTGAAGTAACCATTTTGGAAGGCCATGGTTCTGAGGTCTGTGTTTGCTTTAGTATTTAAGTATTCTTAAACACAAATTGCTTTATTTTAATGATTTTAATTGCTTCACGATATCTCTTCCCATTTTGGTGATATGCAGGTTTTCGCCTGTGCATGGAGCCCAACAAGTTCTCTTCTGGCATCTGGGTGTGTAGAATCTCTTCCTACCTAATTCATTTTGGTTTTCTTAATCATCAGTGCCATGATTTCTAATTTTTATTGACTATTCCTGAACCTTCATCTTAAATTAGTTTCAGAGATGAACCCTTAATATTTTGTCTCCCGTGTTGATGTTGCAATTGGAATCCACTGATGGGCTGAATTGGAGAACTTTTACAGCTTGTTCTAGTTTAAAGGCTTAATGGCAGGCCTAAGTTCTCTCCCTCCCCACAACCAAACCCATGAAACATAAATTGTATGAACTGAGATTGAAGTTCTTTTTGAAGAATGAATGGGGTGAGGATGGGCTACTCATGAAAGTTCTGATTACATTTTCAGGAGAAAAACAGGGCAGTATAGGGGAGATTGCAGAGAAAAATACTTGTGGCTGCCCTGGGTGACTACATTGAGGGATGGGGATATCGTATTTGATTCGTTCACGAAGTTAACAAGTAGAACGCGAACAAAGAATCGTCGTTCGTGTTCGACTCATTTTGATTTGAAATACTACTCATCGAAATACTAAACCTTATATATATATATATATATACATGCATACATATTGATGAATAATATTTAAAAAAAATTAATTGTTAAGAAGGCTACAAAGATTTATAATTAATTAAAATTATTAATAAAAAAATTGAATAAAACTACATTAAGTTATATTTAAATGATGTTTTAATAAAATTAATAAGATTTAAATCTTGCCCCAACCCTTAACATCTTACGATTGCTTGATTAGGGCTGTCAAAATGACTGTTTTTGCGAACAGCTTGTGTTCGACTAGCTAAGCAAATGAGCCGAACATGAACACACTTTTTGTGTTCGAAATATAAACGAGCCGAATACATACATTGATATTTTTTAACGAGCCGAACATGATCTTGTTGACCTCATTTTCAGTGAGGTCTTAGTCTTCTACTCCTAGAAACCAGGATTTAGCTTTAGGAGTTCCATATTGACCATCCTAGTGGACTAGTAATGAAGTCCACCTCCCATAGAACTTAGAACAACTTCTTGACCTATTTTTGTGAATGTCTCACATGAGTAGTTTCAAACACTCTACTCTTTGTTGCAAGGGCTAAAGATAAATATGTAGATGACCCAAAAAATGAGTTCCCACAGGATCAAAAGGCTTTAGGTAAACCCTTTGTGACTCGACAACGCGAACACTGCAATTCACGCATTCAATGCGCAAAAACCTAGCAATTCCCGTAGCACCGGCAATTAGACCAAATCAATTCTCAGAATGACCCGTCGCGGACCAAAAATTCGAAGAAAAATTAAATTTGACACATTTTTAACTATATTGTCGACAAACTTGTCTAGACGACCTCGGATGGTGAAACAGACCCCGTAGACACGTTTGGAACGTCGATTTTACCTAGTAAGTATTCCCATATTGCTATGTTTTTCGCGCGCGCGCAATTGACACGAAAATTGATGCACATACTTTCTTTAAATTAGGGGATGCAGGTTTAGATCCGTCCCTGGTTCGATCCAGGCTGAACACAGGTGAATTACCTCAGTTCATACAATTTATAATTTCAAAATTACCTGCCCAGCCTGAAGTTTATGAGCTTCTAATTAAGCCTGGAGCACTCGGGGAAACTAATGAATTAGCTGCCCAATCTTCCGTAACACCTACTTTGAAGATTCAAGCATACAAAGAAGGGGCTCGCCTCTCTTCTCCACAGACGCACGACTCGACTCTTCTCCTCCGCACCAAAGCCGCTCGCCTTTCCTCTCTGCCACCGAAGCCCGCCGCTCTCCCTTTCTCCGGATCCTTCTTCCTAGAGAAGCATCGCATTCGCCCGCTTCGTCTCTTCTGCTCGAGACCCTCGCCTTCCTTTAAAGCTCACCCAGAAACCTTCTCCGCCTTCAGTTCGTTTCTTCTCTACCTCGAAGACCCCCACTCGCTTCTCTTCCTCGCTCGACCGAATGGTCGTTCGGTTCGCCTCTGAATCCTCTCTTCCTCGCCCGACCGAATTGCCGTTCGACTCACCTGCTCCATCTCTCGCAACCACTCGATCCCGGCTCCCTCTTCTTCGCGCAGAAAAAACTCTGCTCGCCTCCTTCTCTCTCGACACCTAGACTCTTTCATGCTGCGACTCTCTTGCTCGGCTCCATCTCCCCCGCCTCCTCTATTCCTCGCGACAGAAGCGCCGAGCGACCAAGAACCTCACCTGCTCCCTCTTTCTCAACCGCTCGAGTCTGCCTCCCTCTTACTTCATTTGTTGGGTTAGGTATTGATTTCTGCTTCGTGCGAGACTGCTGCACACTCCTCAACTTGGTCTTCCTCCTCTATAGCACCTTATGCTAAAGCTCCTCCGACATCCTCTGCTGCAGTCTCAAGGTAAGTTTGTCACTTATTGGTAAGTCTTATCCGGAATCTAATAATCAGTTGGTTGTTTACATATTGTTGACCCATTTTGAGGTCATTTCTTTTCTTCTTAGATCCTAGGATCTAGTTCTAAGAATTCTTATTGACAGCTGACTAGTATTGGGATCCATCCCTATTAGAAATTTAAGCCACCTCCTGATTTTCTTGTGGTGTCTCGCATGGGTGATCTCAAACCATCGTCGTTTGGTCGAGTGGTTAAGGACCAACATATGGGAAATCAAAGAGAAGTTCCCAATAGGATCTCAAGCCCTAGGGAAACATCTTTAAGACTTTATCAAAAACACAATCCACTAAGTTGCGCAAGGTCGGACTATAATTGAGCTTAAAAAAGGGTGAAAATGTGAACTTCTTCGAACGACCTCTGATGGCGAAACAGACTACTCTAGGGCGTTCGGTACATCATTTTTAGCTAGGGAGGACACTCATATTGTCATATATTCGCACGCGAGCAAATCACACGCAAATCGATGAATTCGTAAAAAACGACCTTGGATGACAAAAGGACAGCGTCGGCGCGACTAGAAAGTTGAAATTACCTGGAAAAAACATCTATTTATTAGGGTTCTGTGCACAAATAAATTACGCGCAAATTGATATATTAAATAATATAATATTATAAAACAAATAACAAAATAATTTTAAAAAATAACAACATCCTCGTTTAAAATCTATTTCACCTAAGCCACGCACGCAACCTAGCCTTAATTCCTTCGGCCGAACCCCTCTCCCCCTCTTCGGCCGCGCATGAACCCTAGTCGCCCAAGCAGAGCCCTAGTTCCCGCAGCTCGTCTCCCTTTTTCTTTCCCGTTGCAGCCCTAGTGGAGCCCTTCTCCCACGCGTCTCTCTTTTCGTGAATCTTCTAGGCTGAGCGCAAGCCCCATCGTTCGACTCCTCTTCTGCGTGAGCCGCTCGACCGAACGACTCGCCAATCGGGAGTCTGCCATGTGCCTCCTAGGCTACATTTCCTCCTTCCTAAATGCATTCCTCTTCTCCCTTTACCTGATTCAACCACCTCTCCACTGATAGGTGAAAGGGAGTTCTCTCATTTCTTTGCGATAAAAACCCCACCTTGGGGAGGTCTAAGGCTGGCCGAAAATTAAAAAAAAAGAGGGAGGTGCTGCCATTTTTAATGCTATAATTTCACCCTGTTCAAAATATGCATGCCTCATGGCTGTGAAGCTATGAGTGCCAATGATAAAATTTTAATGGGCAAGTTTCCTGCTTGTTAATCCCATGAATCATTAGTCATTCTTCATGAGCTTGAAACATTTCTTTTATCTTCACCTTTTGGTGTGTTCAATATGTTTTATATGGAGTATTTCTCAATGAAAATTTTTGAAACCTGAAATTTGTGCAATTTAGAATGCTTGATACTTATCCATGGGTCATTCAATTCTCTTTTGTAACACTTGAGGCTTGACTGTTATATTTAAGAGCATTTACATACACACCACTCCATTCTTACATATCAAATAATTTAATTGCATGGGCTGATTTTGACAAGCTATTTGGAACATTTTAAAAAACCCGTTTTGTGGGCTGAATTGGTTTCAGTTTAGAGCTTTAAAAAATGTATTTTGGTGGGCTAAAATGACCGTAATTTTGAGGGGCTTTTAAATGCAACTTTTGGCGATTTTAGGCAGATTTTGGGCTGCTTTCTTGACTTGTTTGGAGCTGTTTTTGGGCTGCAGTTTTGCCCTCGTTTAGGAGAGGTTTTTGATGCCTTTTTGGGCTATTCACTTGACTTGTTTTGCGCTGTTTTTGGGCTGCAGTTCTGCCTTATTCAGGAGAGACTTTGATAGCCTCTTGGGCTGCGGTTTTACGCTGCAGGTTTTGGGGTGGTTTCTTGGCCACAGTTTGGCATGATTTCAGTGTTTTCTGGGGCTACAGTTGGCTCTGTTTTGGCAAAGTTTTGGGCTGAATTTTGACCTTGTTTTGACAAGGTTTTGAGTTGCAATTTGGCCCTGTTTTGGCGAAGTTTTGGGCTGCATTTTTTAGCCTGTTTTGTCAAGGTTTGGAGTTGCAATTTGGCCCTGTTTTGGCGAAATTTTGGGCTGCGAATTGGCCCTGTTTCGGTGAGGTTTTGACTGCGGTTTGAGCCTTTTGTGGGGAGTTGGGCTGCAGCTTTTGGGCTTGGTTTCAGTTTGTTTGTTGCTGTGTTTTGGCCTTGTTAAGGGCTGTGGTTTGATTCTGTCGTTGGGTGTTGGGCTGGTGTCTTCCCATGGCTGCTCCAAGCAGCGAGTCTTCCCAATTTGTAGTCTTCTGGTTGTCCCTACCCGTGAGCTAGTAGCTGTTGGTTTGGGTTTGGTGGTTCCTCTGGCTGCTCCTACCCGAGAGCCCTTGTTTATGTCTGTTAGTTCCTTTGTACACCTTTTTGGTGGTCCCCTTGCTGCTTCTACCCAAGAGCACCTGGTTGTGATTTCCCTTATGTTGGGCCCGGTTTGCCCTCCTTGGTGCCTTCGCTCGTGAGCTTGATGGTCGATTTCTTCTCTGTGCTCTTGGTCCTCTTGTTACTCTTACCCGCGAGCCTATTTTGGGTACTTTTCCTTGCTACCCCCGATCATGAGTACTTATGAGCGATCCTTTGGATGATGTGAGTTCATGCGGCATTGAAATTCTTTTAATTCGATGCGAAATTAAATATTTTGTTGTTGGTGAAATAAGATTTGTCAATTCTTAATGTTTTAAAAAATTCAAAATGCTCTTTTTCAAGGAATGATCTGTTAGATATTTGGAAATGTTTTGGGGCCCAATTATACAAACTAGATCATTTGCATAAAAAAAAAAGAAAAAAGGAAGAAGAGAAGATATACAAAGGATGAAGAATTTTTGGATATTTGAGACTGATTGGGAATTTTCTAAGTTGTATCTTTTGGAGATGTTTCATGGCTAGCGGGGGAAGTGTATTTCACCTCTTTTACTCATTTGAGAAAGTCTCTCCATTCGAATGTTTTAGGCTAACCCTCTTACCACATTGGCATTTTCTTTTCTAAATTTGTTTTGGAAGAGGGTCGGTCTTCTTTCTTTTTCATTTTTTGATTTTTGGTTTACTTTCCTTACTTCTTGGTTTAGGCTTTTGGTACTTATGTCTGATTCATAAATGCACATATATAGTCATTTGCTATATATGAACCATCAAGTAAGGTCGCAAGTAAGACAGTTTTGTTTTGGGGTTTAGGGCGATTATGACAAAGGCACGCCGATGATAAGACATAATGATATTCTATTCTACGACATCAGGACTAATCCTGAGACTTGATAAACTGTAGGATGATAGTATCATTCACCGACACAAGACTAGCGGGGGACCCGTATCTTCTTAGGTTGTTGGCGGTCCTACGTTCGACGATGTGATCGACTCGTGGACAATCATAATTTTTAAAAAAACTGATAAGAACAAAACATGATAAGAACAAATACAATATTTGTAAAAAAATATTTTTATTACAAAATTGATACAATTTCTTTTTGTATGCCTAAAATCCCTGTGTATGCTAAAATATAAATTTTAAATATATTGTAACTTGATTGTCCACTTGTTGATTATTAGTACTGGCTAAGGAATACCCTCATAAGTTAGGTTTAGTAGGACATCGTTCTAGTTTAGTAGCGGGCTCTATACATCCAAGGGATCGATAGTAGTCTTCTACGACCCTCGAGTACAAATATATAATACATGAGCCTAGCTCCAATCCGAGTGCTTGCGGTTTTCTTTCTTTGAATTTTTCATGGGATTTTATTGTAATTTTTGATAAAGCACTAGTGGCCTTTTTCCGAGATCTTCCCATGTTTTTAAGTTACTTTCCTTGCGTTACCGTTTGCTGTTTTTGCTTCAAGATTTTCGTCGTAAGTCATTTGCCGATTTTCTTGAGTTTTCTCTCGTCATGGATGTCACTATTTCTTGAGTTTTCTAAGTGGTATTTCTTTTGTTGATGCAATTCATGCTAGTTCATTTCTTAAAATTATGTTACTATATTTCTACCTTCTACTTTACTTTTACACACTATACCTTAGAATAAGAGGCCAGTAGTTGGTTTCATAGGAGGTACCCGACAGCAGAACGTTGACTAAACAATTACATGTACTTTTGAAATTAACATCGAATCTGAAGGTGCTACAACGAGGAGCTTGGAGTGAACACCGTGGGCAGCACGACGAGGTTACACAGAAGAGCAACTTCGAGATGGATCTGCAACATCAAAATAAGTTCACGTTAACTACACATTTTTCGTAGTTTAAATAACGAGTCATAGGACTTCGAGGTGGTTTACTTAGCGCAACATAAATCCTTACCTTATCTTTAGGCTTTTGCATAACTTTGTTGTGCAATTATAAGTCCTAACACTTTTAGGATTCCGAGGTTATCATACGGTACGGTGTAAACCCTCCATATCTTTCTAGGTCATTTGCACGATCATACATCGTGTGAATGTAAGTCTTAAATTCTAAAATAAGTTGCAGGATTAAACATTGAATAATATTATTTAAAAACATAAAACCAAACAATATGATAGTTGGGAAATCACTAGGGTTTCTCCTGGATCTGTGATATCGCCTACTCTTCATTCATTTGGATTTCTTAAAATAACTGTTCTTGTTTGAGTTATTCCCGTTTGATTTTTTCGTGTCCAATCTTGGAAACCTAAACTTTGAAATCTGAAAGACAAAATCGTTGATCTTAATCGAGAGTCTTCTTAAGTGATCCTGGTCATTTAAGATGTAATTAACTATAGGGGTTTGCTTCTATAGAGAACTTGGAACCCAGTTAAAATAAACTTTATCTTATTTTTATATTAGATAGGGGAATTTGTCAGCTATTTATAAAAAGTTTTGCAGACCAAACGAATGTCACATACTCCTTAATTTATGTAGTTAAGCCTACTGTCAAGTGGTATGTTTATCCTTCGGGTTAGTGTATTACTTGTGGTATTGCGCTCAACCATCCAAACTATTCAATATGTGAGATTCATTTGGTCTCATCTATTTTAAATTAAAATACTACTTTTAAAAAATCATATTTATATTAAAAGTATTTTCATATTTTACAAAAAAATCACATTTCCTTTTTCAAAATAACGGCCGACACATATTCCTTTATACAATTAAACTCATCATCACCATTAGCTTTATCCTAATTGCTTTGGTTGATTTTATGAGCTTCACTTATCCATTGATACTGCTCTTGATTATTTAAATTTGAGCTCCACTGTTGGTTTTATTGTGGACAAATACGGAAAGGTTATTGGAAATGCACTTTTCTATGTTTAATTAATTATCCCTCTACTTTTGGTTATGGTTGTGGAGGACGGTTTGGATTTGGATATCACAGAAACAGGAAACATCAAGCAGGACTTGTTTTCATTCAATGATATGATTCGCATATAACTGGTATTCATATATAAGAGGGTTTGTGGCTCAGCCAAATTTTTTTAAAAAAGGTTAAAACTGTTAGAATGATCTGCATTTGCACTATTTGTACCAGTTTCATACCATGCTTGGACTTTTGAGATTGTTGGTAGGACATGACTGAGAACTTGAAGTAAATATTTTTCTGGCATAAGCCTATGGATGCTAATCATTTTTTTTATGTTTAGGTAAGGTTTTGTAACTGGATTGATCTTATGCTTATATTAAGACATTGATCAATGCTCATGGGCCATCCATTACATATAACTCAAATTGTTGTTCTCAAGTCACTTGAATAGAAGAAATCGGACGAGGGAGATGCGCTTGTTAATGGTGGATCAGAGACATCAATGCTGCTTCATGATTATGTTAAAATTCAATAGGGGAATTTCCAAATTTATAACACACATTCCTTATATATTTACATATCCATCACTCAAACTTCATTTTTTACATATATACCATTTATCTCCTGCTTGTTTACATATCTAACACCTCAACTCTACTCATTATATTTATGTCAACTTAACTTTTCATATCACATAAAGCTTGCTACGATTTCAACCTTTAGACACGAAATACACGTTCTCATGCATAGTCAAGGTGGTAGGTATGTAAACATCGAAATTTGGATGATGAGTTTGTAAATATGTAGGGATTGAGTGATGTGCATGCAAAGTCCCTTTAATTGCATTTCACTGAAATTGGGTTTTGATGTGCAAACACATGTGTAGCGATTAGCATACATACTTTGGGAACAATTGTGATTCTTTTTGGAAGCCTTAGGATCACTGTTTTGAGTTCCTAGCTGTTGTCCGGAGTTGTAGGAAACCTTAAGATCATTGTTTGAAGTTTCTAGCTGTTGTCTGGAGTTGTAGTAAGTCTTAGGATCGCTATTTGAAGTTTCTAATTTCTGTCCGGAGTTGTAGTTTAGAGTTTCTAGCTGCTGTCCAGAGTTGTAGGAAGCCTTAGGATTCCTGTATGGAGTTCTTAGTTGTTGTCTAGAGTTGAGTTGCAGGAAGCCTTAAGATCGTTGTTTGGAGTTCCTAGCTGCTGTTTGGAGTTTTATGAAGCCTTAGAATCACTGTTTGGAGTTTCTAGTTGCTGTCGGGAGTCGTAGTAAACCTTAGGATTACTGTTTGGAATTCCTGGCTGCTGTTTGGGGTTGTAGGAAGCCTTAGGATATTTGTTTGAAGTTCCTAGCTACTGTTACGACTCATTTTGTTTTTTCTTTACACTAGAAATCCTGATTTCCTTCTTTTTTTGTAATTATTTAAATTCTCTGCAAATTATATTATTTTTTATAAGCTAACCATGCAGCGAGAATTGTGAGAAGATGACAGGTACGTGTGTATAGTTTATTTATTGTCATTTTTTATCACAATAATTTACTTTTGCTTTAATATATATCACGTATGTCTGGTTGTAATTTCATTTTCAAAACAAAACAAGTTTTCAAAGTTAAATAACATTTTCAAAACAAAACAAAAAACATAACACATTATTTTGAATTTGCGGGTGTTTCTCGGATGAGGTAACTCACGGTTGCTAACGAAATCTCCTTAGTTTAAATGAGCTCAACTCATTTAGACTAAGTAAATTCAAAAGAAAATAGTGGTACCGAAATCAGGGAACCGTGAGATCCTAACCGGTGTCACTCTAATCAATTTTAACCCCTCCATAATGCTTGAATAATAACAAAACTTGTCATTTAAACATATCTGGTAAATTCTTTTGAGCCTTAAAATTTAGGACTGGTACTTTAACAAGGAGCTTGGAGCCAAATTTGTGGGCAGCACGACAAGGAGCTTGGATCAAGAAACAAGAGGATCTTCTTCAACAATCTCTCTCCCTAGTTTAAACAATAACAACCCATAGGATTTTGAGGTAGCTCGCCTAGCGCTACTTAAATTCTCGCTCTTTTTTGGCTTTTGTGCAACCATGTTGTACAACGCAAGTCCTAACTCATCTTAGGTTCCGAGGTTTTCATCCGGTATGGCGTAAACCCTCATGTATTCGCGGGTTATTTACATAATCGGGTATTGTACAAGTGTAAGTTCCAAATAATAAAACTAACATAATTTAACACTTGAATAACATCATCTCCAAAATGCAGTCACACGGTATGATAGTTTGGGAATTCACCGAGGGTTCTCCTTAGGATCTGTAACGTCATTTACATTTTCCTTCGTTTGGACTCTTGAAAATAACTGTTCCTACTTAGTACTCCCACTTGCTTTTCCACTTCGTACTGTGAAAACCTAAACTTCAAATTATTTAAGACTAGTACCTTTGGTTATTATCGAGAGTTTTCTTAAGTGGCTCAGTCATTTGAGATGTAATTAACTATAGGAGTTTGCCTTTATAAGGAACTTTGAACCTAGGTAAAATAAACTTTATTTAATATTTGTATTAGATATGGAAACTTGTCGGTCACACATAAAGGTTCGCGGACGAAACGAATGTCACAAATCCCTTAGTTTTTATAATTGGGTCTATCGCAGAGGTATAAACTTATCTTTCATGAATGTGTAGTATTCGCGGTATCGAACACAATTATATAAACTATTGGACAAATGAGATCTATTTGATCTCATTTTTAAAAAATTAGGACACACTACTTTCAAAATCAAAATTTTATACCCCTTATATTACATTAAATTTTAAAGCAATATTTTCAAATAAAAAAATAACGGCTGACAGATGTGAGCCTTTGTTCAATCGTGTTCGCCTTGTTACATCTCTACTTTGGGATGCAACCCTAAGCGAGAAGAAGAGACGATGTGGCTGCCTTAACAGAAAACTAAAAAATAAAACCGATCTAAAACATGAAAGCAACATATAAATAATACTAAATAAGTAAGAGGGGGCAACCCCACTCCTAATTGGCAGTAACCCTGATTCCACAAAGCTAGCCGACACCCTTTCTTCCCAACTGATCCGGTTCAGTTGCTCCAGACTGTTTAGAGAGCCAATCTTGAAGTTTTTGATTCTTGAATTTAGAGGATTGAGTCGGNCGTTGGGAGTTCCTAGTTGTTGTATAGAGTTGTAGAAAGCCTTAGGATCACCTGTTTGGAGTTCCTAACTGTCCAAAGTTGTAGTAAGTCTTAGGAGCGCTGTTCAGAGTTCCTAGCTATTATTACGACTCGTTTTGCTGCTTTTTACACTAGAATTCCTGTTTTATCCATTTTCTTGCAAATTTATTTAAATTCTCTGCAAATTATATTAAGTTTTATGAGCTAACCACGCAGCGAGAACATTAGCAGCAGATACGTCAGATATGCATGTATATTTTACTTATTGTCATTTTTATCACTGTAATTTACCCTTGTTTAATGTATCATACATGTCTGGTTGCAACAACATTTTCAAAACAAAATAATTTTAAAAAACTAAACAACATTTTCAAAACAAAATAATTTTCAAAAAAATTAAACAACATTTTCAAAACAAAAAATAAAAAACATAACACATACTTTTGAATTTACGGGAGTCCCTCGAATGAGGTAACCCACGGTTATTAATGAGATCTCCCCAGTTTAAATGAACCTAACAACTTAGTTGAACTAAGTAAATTCAAAAGAAAATAATGGTACCGAAACGAAGGAACTGCGAGTCAAAACCGGTGTCGCTCTAATCAACTTTACCCCCCCCCCTCATAATGCTTGAATGACAACAAAACAAAAACTTTGAAACATAATTGGTAAAACCTTTTGAACCTTAGACTTTAGGACTGCTACTTCTACGAGGAGCTTAGACCATACGCCATGGGCGACACGAAGAGAACCTGCAGAAGGACGTCTTCGAGACAGCAAAACATGTCTACACCAGCTAAACTTTCTTAGTCTAAAAAACAACTCATAGGACTTCGAGGTAGCTCGCCCAGAGCGAGATAAATCCTCATTTCCTCTTTAAGCTCTAGCAGCGTAAGTCCTAACTCGCCTTAGGTTCCGAGGTTGTCGTGTGGCACGACGCAAACTCACTCATCTCTGTGGGTTATTTGCATAACCAGTTATTATGCAAGTGTAAGTCCCAAATAATAAAATTAGCAGGATTAAAAACTCAAATAACATCATCTCCAAAACGCAATTACACAGTAGGATAACTTGGGAACTCA
>NEWO01001704.1:26578-41269 GCA_003013225.1 Phalaenopsis aphrodite
TATATATCTCTTATATTAAATTAAATGGACAATTATATTTTCAAATCAAAATAAATCACATTAAAAAGTTGGTTGACAGTCGTTGGAAGGCCAGTCATACTACCCTCTCACCAATGAGCTCCTGCGCACAAACCACCTACCCATCTATCGTGCTCCTTCACTCCCAACAATGTCATGCCACTGTTAATGCCACTTCAGTGAAGCTCGCAAGTTATTTCTTTCTTGCACTCACCAGTGAAGCCGCAGCTTCCATGGTTGCACAAGTTTTGCCACTCTAGCATGAAGCCTCCGTCCTGCAGACTTTCTCAAGCCGGCAGCCCATCTCCCTCACTGATCATTGTTTCCCTCACTCATACTCCCATAAATCCCATGTTATCTTCCCTCCCTTCCTCCAAATTTCCAGCATCCCCATTCTCATGAAATGAAGGCAAGCACATCAATCTCTCCATTCATTCGGACTGATACAGCAACCACTTCCTTTCCTACAAGCCCCGAGACTCTCTTATCTCTCCTATCTTAACCTACTCGCGTGAATTCCCGCCATGACACTTCTTCCCACCGCCGGCGAGCTGTCCTGCTGAAAAGCATCCTTCACCTGCTCTTTGCCCGCATCACGCATCCCCCCCCCAACACTTATTCTTCCAAGTCGAGCTTGGCAGCTTCGTTTCTCTGGTTGAACCAGCAGCAGTTCATTGGGCTCCCCAACTTGCTCTCCCCCTGCGCAATTCTCCAACAGGCCAACCTGTTTACCTTTGCTACAAACTCCCCAAACACCTTTCGTGCTTGCTCATCTACCACAATACCTTCTGTTCTACCCAATTTCCCACTGTCAGCAAGTTTCATCCATCCAAGTGCTGCATTCTTCCAACTTCAATAACGCTGTTGAGGTAAACAGAGGAGAACTGAAATTTATAGTTCTGTAGAACCAACAGTTTCATTTTTCTGTAATTACTGAGGTGGCTAGCGAGATTCAAGTTTTTGTTGGACCTACGGTTTGCATTTCAGTTGTTTTGCTGGAGGGGAAACGTAATCTACAAATATGTGGGATCTAATGTTTGCATTTTTGGCCAGATTCTATAAGGGTAATTAGTTGCCATCTTCACGTTGGTTCTTTTGGAGGGAAATGAGATTTTGCATGCTGTGTAGTAGGGTTTTGACTGATTTTTGGGGCTTGGCTTAGATTTTTTTCCTACGTGAAAATGAGAAAATTTGCCTTTTTTCAAACTACGCTGGTTCTCCACCATGTCAATGCCCCGTCTCTCCTATAAGGTATACACGGGGATATAAGTATTTGTTCCTGTTGTTTCAACGGGGCAGAAAAAATGCTTGCTATAAGTACTCGTTCGGATTGTTCCAATATGGCGGGGAAATCCTATTATAAGTACTCATTCATTTTATTCCAATGGGCGGAGAAAGCCTATTATAAATAACTGTTTGGGTTGTCTCAGCTCAGCAGGAAAATTGGGAATTTTGTTGTATTCCTTTCCAGGGATTGAATGCTTACGGGCATGCTGCTAGGAGTGGTGGTCAAACTCAGTCTCAAAGATAGTCCCCCAAGCAAGAATGATGTTGGGAGGCCGCCAAAATGTTGCTGAAATTCTGATTGACGGGCCCAAACAAACTGGTAAAGATGGACAATAAAAATGCAGATTAAGTGCCTGTTTGGTTGTTCCAATTCGGCGGGAAAATTCTGTCGTGTTACTTTGCAGATATCGAAGGCCGACACGCAACGTTTTAGATAGAATGGGTAAAAATATATTTCAGTCGCGGTGTCTCATGAAACCTGTCACACACATTTTGTTAGATGCGGTGGTTAGACCTAGCTTCCCGAGGTAGCCCCCCGAGCGGGGATGACGTTGGGAAGCTTCCAAAATTTTATTTGAATGTCGCGAACAAAGCTCGTCATCTTAATTTTCATCGGATCTGCAGTACGCATCTAAAAGCGGACAAAAGACCATATTGAGGGGTTCAATGTGAAGATCTGCACATGTTTATCATCAAATTCACAACACACATCTAGAAGCGGACAGAAGGCAATATTGAGGGGTTCGATATGAAGCTTTGCATATGTTCGTAACACCTTACAAGAGTAGATAGAAGGTGAAACTAAACACCTAAAGTAAATAATATTAGCACAACTTAATGATAACACACATGTAAATACTAATAAGCCCTCTAAAATACATACAAAGTCATTTAAAAATCAGTTCAAACCAACAAGTTTAATATACCCGTATGAGCTCCGATGTGTCCCTAAATACTCAAACTTGAGGGTCCGAGGATTTTGCAAAGGTCAAACACATGCTTAAACTAAAAGTAATTTTTTTCTTAAAAAGCATTCACACAATGCAATGCTTTGCGAAAATCTCATCTTTAAATCTCAAATGGAAAACTATTAAATTATACACAATTAAAAATGCCTCAACTTGCTTATAAGGCGAGGTCATATGTCCCACACTTTGATCAATTGATCCTCCTCCCGAAGATTGGAGTCAACATAACTAATGCTCTTAATGATGCTTAAGTTAGAATTATTCTCCGATGAAGGGCATATTCATTGCACATCTTAACCGAAGGGATTTATTTATAAACTTAAGATTATAAAATTATTAAATTCAAATATATAAGATGAAATATAACACTAAAATACTTAAAGCAAAATTCATCCATTATCCGCATGTTGTTTGTCGGGGTGGACAAATTTAACGTTGACTCGAGCTCACAAAGAACCAATGTCATATCAAATATACTATTAAATTCAAACTCAAAAAAATTTTATGAAAGTAAGAGCATGGCTCGAGTCCTGTATTCGCATGATTTTATCATCAACTGACACCGCAAAGAAGTGGTTAAGACCAGAGCCCTCTGACCTGGTGTTTTGCCATCAAATGACATCATTATATTTCGACCACGGCAGTAGCTCGTATGTTCTGCAATTGTAGTATTCTCTTTTGAGTATTGAATAATAAGGTATATTTTATATGACATAAAGCCCTATGTAAGCTAGGTTAATTTAGATTAGCCCTCTTGGACAAACACTCACCCCAGGTCTACAAGATTCCCCTGAAAAAAGTAACTCATGACTACTAACAAGGATCATTTTGTGAGGTTAGGTCGACTACCTCCTCTGACTAAATAGACCAAGCTCCATGAAAACCTGGGATGATGAAACCATGGAATCTTGATCATGTTCATCATCATTTTCCCACCATCTACTTTAAGCTCAGGGTGATAAAATTTTTATAATTTTATATTTCAAATTTGTTACTACTATACGCTAAAGTCTGAATGCTTAATTTCTAATGACTAGCTTTAATAAAAAATGTTCTTCCATTATTAGGAGAGGTAATTAATCATAGAGGTTTGTGCCTATGAGAAACCCCTGATCTTAAATCCCTCACAAAAAGAGAGCAAAATATTTGGATGGTGTCTAATCTACTATCCCATCCACCTTTTAAAAATTTATCTCGGAACTTAACACATAAGCTCTCGACTAGAGTCCAAAATATTTTTGAATTTTTGGAGCTCAGAGCTACTCCTCTTTTCATACTTTTGGACATAAATTCTTTATAATTTCAAGGCTCATCCGAAGCAGGCCTTCTATCTGATGGTTAAGCTTATCCTCCTAACCCTTTGAGAAAATATCCCATAATCTGATTAGACTGCTTTCAAAACTTCAAGTTAGGTTCAATTTCTTTTCAAAAGAAAGTGATTGATGTTTCTACTCTTGCTAGCACGTTGATTTTGATCGTTTCAACTACTAATATTATCACCAAAAATATTCTGCAAGTTTTTGAAATAACTCGACCTCTTCTCAATGATGAACAGTACAATAATTATTTGTTACAAAAAAATTCATATTTTGATTGGAGCATTCAGATTATTGATCTTTAGTAGATAATTATTTCTTTTATACAAAACGAGGTAAAAGTTAGAAAAAAAATCTATCTCCACTCTCTTATTTTTACTAGGCTTCATGCGCCCAAGTTTCAAATTAAATACTTGTATCTTTTTCTACCCAGTTTTATTGTTCATTTTACTATGGCATTTCTTTCTAAATACAGTCAATTTATTCAAATCATTATCTAGTTGATATTTGATATAACTGGTTGAAAAAAACATCAGTTTGGGAACTAAAGGAAGTGGACCTGGTTATCAAACTCGAAGTAGAATTTGGTCTGGCGTAATTCCAAATATTCAGCCAAATGTGATTTACATGAATGGAGGGCAGTGTGCCAGATAAGAAAATGGAGGGATGAAAATGGAAATGAAAAGATGGTAGGTAGGGTAAGAAATGAATAGGGCGGGGCGAATTATGCACTCAATTGTGAGGTCAATCACTCCATGAGCTATGCGTCCGGAGAAGATAGCAATGAAGAGTGCAGTTGGTTGCTTATATGAAAAAAGGTAACGTAAAGTGCAAGTCAAGAAAGAAAGGGATTGTGGAGGATGCTGCCATTATGATAAAGAAGCTTTTTATCGTAAATTCCAGATTTGCTAGCATAAATGATGACAATGGTGAAAGGGAAGACTGATGTGAAGTAGATGAAGATGATGGAAGTTGCACTCCGTGCTAGCAAGCACAAGGAAAGAGAAAAAGAAGATAATGATAGAGATGTGTGTGTCACTAGCGTGAGATGAACTAAGCAGGTCACTATCGTGATTTACAAGTCATTCCTCAGACTACACACAGAAGACTTAACAAAGCAACCCGGCTTATTAAGTAAAAAAAAAAAGAGGCAATTTTTTTGTTCTGGCTATTCATAGAATCGAATAAGACCCATAAGCTGGTAAGAACTGACTCAATTTTGAGGATTTTTGAAGACCCCTACAGCTTACAATCACGTTGGTGATGCATTCTTAGGCAGCACAATCCAACATGCAGGGCAAAAGCAGATGCAGGCTGCTGAGTCAATGATTTGAAGTTCTTCGTTTGCCTTCATCACTTCCCCATCTATAGAGTTTTCTTCCTCATGCCCTTTATCACTTATTCTTTTCCCTTGAAACAATATCTATTGCCTAATAGCTTACATTAGAGTAGGATTCAATGATACGGGTTAATCATAGTAACCAACCAAACTAAAATGAGCAACTCAATTTGATTTATACCAAAATAAATCAAAGTGACTAATCAATATCTACTGCAGAACATTAAAGTTCCAAGTTTACGTCTTGTTTAAAGGAGCAAACTCCTTTAAAAGTCACATCCGCGGAATGGATATTATCATCTGCGATCTAAAATGACAAAAAGTTATCGTCCAGTTCTTCAGGAGATGTTGCATTATCAAACGAAAACAAATCCACTCGTCGGCGTTCACCACAAAAGAACAGAGCTTCGTTGCCTTCTCAAACGAGGCCTTAAACACTTCTAGAATTTCATCATAATTAATTTCCATTTCCAAGAAAATTGTGTTAAAATGCATAAATTCTGCTGAATAAAGATGGAGTTAAGCTAACAAATGGTAGAAAAATCTGATATCTACTAATGTTTGATATATAATGGTTAAAATACTTGCCGGAAGAAACAAGCTCTGCCACTCGAAAGGTCGAATCATAGGAATAATTGAGAAAACAATAGCTGATAAGACTCCCTGTCCAGAAAAGATAATAATTGAATTAGGTAAAAAGACATAGCCATACTCCACGGAAACAAATGAAATTTGCTTAGCAATAGTCCTTCCGTCTCAACTTCTTTGCAAAAAAAAAAGTGTTCGAATGCATGCATTTGCACCAATTCTTATGGCTGGATTGTTAAAATCACATAAATTCACAAAAAAAATAAAATAAAAAAATAAAAAATTCAAAATCATAAAAATACTGGACTAGAAAATTTATAAATTATGAATACATATAAACCTGCAACTGTCCGCAGAATCAAATGGCATCAATTGCAATGTACAACCATAGAAGTATTGGCTGGATCTTTACAAAAAAAGTATTTCTCATGCATCATCACCAACATCACTAATTTTTTTTCTCAAATCAAATTGGCATTAGATTCATGAATCCTCAATTCATTCATAACGTGAGCGACATGAGGTGAGTCGACTTCAAATAAGGTAATAACAATAGGGACAAATTAGAGGAAGGACATTAACACGATTATTGATATTTTGATGAAGTGCTTAATAGTAAAACACAAGGATTGATTCAAAGCTAATATGTTAACCTAAGCTGCTGTTTTGTCATATCAATGATATAAGAAACTTAATGATAGAAGAAACATCAAAGCCAAGCTTAGGCTAACCATTAAGATCATATGTGGATGATGTGTAACAACCATGGGGCTAGAAAGAAGTTCTAATTCAGAACTAACATGCTACCAAATTTCTTCTCCTAAATGGAACAATGAATGTAAGGGATATTATGGAGAAAAGAAGGAAAAAAAAAACAAAGCATTGCTTGGGAGAGAGCAACTGATTTAAAATAAAAAGCTTTCATATAAATTATCATGGCAGTGCCCAAATGAAGGTATAAGAGTCTCCTTAAGTGACCGTTTGGTTGGATGTATAGTAACAAGTTAAGAAATATTTTAATTTTTTGGGTGGTTTGTGCTATTTAAAATAAATGCAAAGTAATTTTAATGCGTTTGAAACACTCCAAAGCAAGAGTTTTACACGCAAATAAAAAAATAATAAGAAATATAAAATAATAGAATAAAATAGATGTTTTACATGCAAATGATACACTTCCAAATTGATCGATTTTAATTTTCTTCATTGCTTGTCCTTTTTCTATAACTCAAACACCCTCTTTCTCCCTAGCAGCACGGCTGATTAAGCTTACAATCATGCTAAGCTCAGGACTCATTTTTACACAAATTTAGTTTAGCAAGTCCTTGAAACTTGCGTCTATATCATACAATTCTTATGTGTTAACATATCTAACATCTAAACATTCATACTTATACTTATAACACTTTAGTGTCAAAATGCTATGTATGAAAAGGTGAATTTAACTTTTAAAAAGTAACTAATAAGGGTATTTTTGTGTGAAGTTAAAAATTTGAGTGCTATGTATGTAAATATGAAAGTTAGATGTTGATATGTTAATACATAAGAATTGTTATGTATGTAAATGCCCCTTTAAAATATAATTGTTGAACATCCCAAAGCTCATCTTCTTTGTGACATCAATCACACACAACCCTACAACCACTACATCGGGATCTTATTTTCTATTCATATGTATGATTAACGAATAAAGGAAAACACAGCCAGTGAAAAATGAGTTGAAGTAGTAAATTAAAATGACTAAAAAAATAACTTTTTTTCTTTAAATAAGAATTGTCTAGTTTCATTCCTGAGAAAAAATTATTATTATGTCTTCAAAGTTAGAATATTTTTTTCTTTAGAATTAAGATAATTTAATTATCTTATAGTTTTAAACATTTAAATTTCTTAACATTAAATTATAGTAAAAAATAGTTCACAAAAATATGCATATTATACAAGATCATAAAAACAATATCCGATTTTTGAAACTGATTCTTACAAAAAATTGTATAAGATTTATTTATAATGCTAATGTTTAAAATAGATGGACAGCGAATATTGTTGATTATAATTGGCAAGAAAGTTATTCCATAATTATAGTAAAGTTATAGGTTTTATGTTACTGCAAGAAATGTAAAGATAGTGAGGAGGGTAATCGCAGGCTCCAACTTCAGCTTCACGATATGTATAGATAGTCAATAGGTAATTGAGGGATCCATGTTCAGCTCTGCAATATTCAAGTGATTCCTATTGAACTTATCAAAAGGAAGATTTGTGCACTAACTGCATATTTTCCCTCTTAGAAGACTTTAGATTAAGTTTGAGGTTTCTTATAAAGGCATGCTCTTACAGTATCCCTCTCAAACATGAAATGAACGAGATATTTTTATCAAGAGTAATCGATAGGGTCTACAACTCTTTAACTGGTGTGAGAGCATATGCCGCAATCCAGTATCGGCAGGATCCCGCAATCTGCGGATCCCACGACAAGAGGATCCAACGATCGCAGGAACACTGACCCGAGACTTCCCTTTTTTTATTATTTCCTATTTTTTGCAACTTTCTTCTATTTTTGTTTCCTTTCTTATTTTCTTCCTAATTCTCTATTTCTAAGTAGGGTTTCTACTTGGGGGACTATTTATATATTATTATTTTCTGGTTAAGGGGACTTCTAATGATTTTTATTATTTTAGGAGACTTCTCTATTTTATGCTTTTCAAAGGGTTGTATTATTTCGTTTTGCAAGTAGTGTATCTGCATCTTACTAAGGAATAGGTGGTAGATCCACCTCAAACTTCGAAGCCCTCTTTTTTGTTTTCAGTCGGGACAGCCGCCAAGTGATGCTTATCCTCATCTAAATGTCATCGAACTCACCTATAATCTTCCCCTTGTTAATCCACAACCATCTCTCCACAAAATATGCTTCCTAGATGCCTTCTAGGAGCCCTAAAACAATAGCATTTGGTATTAGAGCTCATTAAGTTCATGATTTCTTTAGGGTTTTAATCAAAAATTCCAAAAGAAATTCTCACCATACCTAAAATATTCCCACCGCAATTCCTATCCCTAACCATAAATATTCAAAATCAAAATTTCCTAAATTCACAAAAAATTCACCCCAACAACTACACCAAAACCTAAGCCCCTAACCAACCGTGAATTTCAATCCTACGTTTGTTGAAAACCCAATCAGGAGAAAATGATGTCAGGCCGCCTAAGAGAAATCTACAAAGAGATGTCTAGAAGTTTACTATGAAGGATATGTAACGGAAAATCTTTCAAATACAACAGAGGCTTGCACCTTTATGAGGAAATAATCAGGTATGGTCATGTGGCAACAACGGTAACTCATCAATTCAAGAGAAGGAAATCAATCCCTTCCATCATGCAGCTTCTAGTGACAAAGAACCACTACCTCGATGATTCGGCATGAAATATCAGAGAAGCTGGGATCTTTGAGTAAAGATAGATTTTCTGGATTTCAACGGCCTTATGTATCTAGATGAGCATATTGAGTGGATATAAACAGTAGAGTGAATTAACTGTCAGGGTAAAATGTTTTTCATGTGTCTTTTTCTTGATTTATAGTGCGAAGCATCATATGCATAAAAATTAATATGAAACGCTCAAAGTATGAATTTGTTATCGCTAAATCTACAATCAAAGTAAGCATGTTGGATTTGGAGTTCATGCATACCCAATTAAGCTCATATCCTTGATCTAATCAAATTCTTCGTGAACAAATGAGAAGTTTTTAATGGTTCGTATTATTGAGATCTGTCAAATTGAAGAAGCTATAAAAGGATAGCTTAGCCATCAACTCACTCCATAACCCAATAATAATAAAGGATCTAATCCTCAAAGGTAAGAGTTAATAAGGTTACCTTGATCATCAGCTCAGCCCATAGCCTAATCATATATGAAGATTTAATCCTCAATATATGGAGATAGAGTTGGAAAGATATATAGCATAAAAATTTTAAGGAAATTCAGAAGTCATATATATGCATTTGCTTGAACCTAACCATCTATAAACAAGTAAACAGAGTCAACAAGCATCATGAGTTGATAATCTTCTAGAATAGAGAGTCATGGCATAATAATCTATATTTAAAAAATAAAAATATATGTGCATTTACGCCTATTACAAGCATGATTGTTATATACCAAAATTGAAGTGGTTACCTTAATAGATAAAGCACACAATTACAAAAGAGATAAGTTGGAGACTCCGAGGGAAGTTAGTACAAGAATATAAACAGGGGAGTTGAAATTTACATAAACCTCAATAATTAAAAGTGCAAAGCCTTAAAGGCAACCCCTTTGGCCGGGCAACAAGCATCAAAGCCACTAAATAAGAATTATAAAATATAAAAAGCCTAGAAAAGTCAATTTGAAGACGTAATAGAATAATCACGGGGACAAAATTGAAGACGTAATAGAATACTAACAGTCTTTCTTAACAACAGCTAGAAGTCAATTGCATGAAATGGAGCACACAACACCCGTGATGGTAGAGCCGACCTTCCAAAACTTCTCTCTGATTTAACCAGCCTCAATAATGCAGACTAAAAAACACTTCCGAGACTTCTGATCATGCCAGTAGGCTCTCAACTTTAAATCCACAATTCATGGGCATACTCATTTCAAAAACATAATCGAAGGGGTTTCCAGTTATGCTTTCAACAATGACTCAAGAAAAATGCATCAAGTTACTTCAAATAAAACGGTATCTAAATAAAGTATTATAAGACCTTCATATTAGTCAAAAGTATTTTCTAATGATTAAGATGGATGATCAATCTATAGGCTTGAATCATAAAATTTCTGAGCATATCATTAAGTACTCGTATGGGAGGTGAAATCTCTAGGCAGCAACTTGTTTAAAAATCAGTCTATATTCTAAAAAATTTAGCTTGGAACCAAGCGAATACCATAGAGCTAGGTGGAATTTTCAAAATCCTCGGACAACTTCCAAGGGAGGCATTCTCCTCATGCTGGTGTGAGATATTTAAATTGGTAACTTCTATCTTCTATACATTCATTACTTCTCTTTTAACTAAACTATTTTGTGATGGGTTTGTGAGCTTTAATGAGATATTATAAACTTTGATATACAGAAATTTTCATGATGTGAATCTTAGAAGTTGTGAAATTTTATATTGATTCTCAGAGTTCTTATGAAAGCTAAAATTTTGGCAACTTCTATGTTATTGTTTGGAAAGAATTAAAGGGGTTTTCTAAGTTTGCATCAAATGAGACAAATCCTTGCCAAAATAAAATAGTGGTAAATTATGAGTTTTAACATTTTTGTGTGTTTCTTTATGCTTCTCATACTAAATTTACATTTAAACTCTAGAGCCTAAGATATCTCGCATCACTTAGCTACTTATCCATGATTTTCTCCATATTCCCTTCAGCAGTAACATAGAAGGGACGTAAATGCACAATCTAATGCACTCTCCCAATTTTGAGACGAGTTAATTCCAATTTGTGATACTTAAACCCGTGAGAGGGGATTCTATGTCAGCAAAAAAGAAGTGATTCAATAACCCCTACTCGGATTGAACTGTAAATGGTGTTTTGCTTAAATTATATCTTGCTTGGTGGGAAAATTATTGGCGTTACAAGGTTAAACATAATAAGAATAAATTTCTAGGTCAAAATCAAAAATTAAATCACATTGCAAGATTTAAAATTTTAAATTTTACAATTTGAACTTACCAAATTTGGGCATCTGACTACAACTTGCTTTTCCAATAATGCTCCAGTGATAAGCGCCAAAACCTAAAATATATAACTATTTTTTAACTTCACATAGAATGTTGAATTAATAGGAACAACACAATGCTATGTGCTGAAAATAAGAATAATATTAAAAAACAAAACAGTACAAATTGCAACAAAAAAAAAAATCTCCACGGATCAAAAAATTAATTTTATATTAAAAAATATATAAGTTAAAACCATGATTTTACTGAGAAAAATATTGACTAAAAAATTTAGTTGATTTGGTCGATTACTATTATCCTGAAATAACCGTCATCTAACCCAAATCATCAGGGAAGGCATTACACTTTCAAGAGATAGAGCTCGACAAACCGTAGCAACCGTCCAAATTGAGAAGGCAAAAGCTTCTTCAGCAGCTGCTAATCTTGAGTTGAGCTGATTAGAGGATTTCATATTATGAATTAAATGTTCCAAAGAAAACAGTTGGGCAATAGGAAATTAAGCACCTCACCTCATTAAATTCAGGATAATCAAGTTTTTCACCGCCATATTTGCTATCCAATCCCAGAGAAGATAGATCTGGCCGACAATAATTAATTGGTTGCAAATGCTCCAAAGGGTGAAAAATTATTTCCTTGCCATGGGTGGGTATTGGAAGGGCATGATAACCACACACAATTTGCAGAGGTTCATTACCATTTGCCTGGTAAAAATAAAAAATTGCATTGGCATATAGGCATTAAAAATACCAGAAGAAATAGCAAAACCAGAATATCATACATAGAAAATAAGAGTACCTTAGCCCATTCAATTACTTTTTCATCACCAGCATTCGTGTCAAGCTTAGAGCTAAATTCATCATCTTCATCTTCAGATCCCAGACTTTTAAATGAACTGTCCAACAGTATTTAAGCACATCCAAAAAAAAATCAATGATACTAAAGTTACACGTCATTTAAAGTGTATATAACAAAGAACAGAAAGAAACTTGGACAAAAAAGCTCAAATGCCATCAGACCTTGCATGAAATATCTTATGTCATTATAATGAAGGGAAATTTACATGCAGACCAAGCGATTCCTATGGATTTACATATCTAACACCCAAAGTTTACTATTTACATTTGTAACACCTCGGTGCTATAAATCTATGCATAATAATGTATATTTGACTTTTAAAATTTTAGTAAGTGATATTTTTGATGTGAAGTTAAAGACTTGAGTGTTATTTATGTAAATATTAAAGTTTAGGAGTTAGACATGTAAGTGCATAAGAATTGTGCCTTATATACGTAAAGGCCCCTATAATGAATTATGATACTGCACTCCTTTATGCCAATGTTACATTTGCTAAACCGCATACAATTTCAAACAGTACACAAAATGGTATCTCAACAATGTCCAGGTCACATCCGTGCCTCACATGTGCTTATCCAAGATACCATAATTGATGTTTTAGACTACTAACGCAAATAGAGATGCACATATCATCTGCTATATCCACACAAAATAAACATTAGCTTTGGAAATCTAAAATTTGCATGCTCAACTAATTATTGAGACAATTTGGCACACGCTATCCAGTTATAAATTATGACTTTTTTAACAATAACTAAATATATTTAAATCACTAAAACTAAATAACCTACTGATTAATCATAGGAGTGCAGTATTATGTAAACAACATTATCCACATGCCTGGTAGAACTTCATGCAATCAATCAAAAGATTAATGAATGAAGTGTTAAAATAGTCCATTGACTATTTACATGAGACCATTTAAGTCCTGGAGTCCATTAAAGTACTAAACTAGGACCTAAACTCTTTTAATATAAGCTGAAATAGACCCCAGTGAGAACTATTTTAGCCTCCACTAAAAGAGTCTAGGGACTACATTTGGCACTCTATAGACTCTGGAACTAAAATGACTCTCTACAAAGTATCAGAGGACCATTTTGACATGTTTCTCAAAGGTTAATATTGCAACTAGCTCCATAACCATCATCAAGCCATAATTAAACTCTAAATAACGAGCTCTATTAATGAAAATCATCCCTGCCCACGAGGAAGTGATAAATAGACATGATTGAGATACCAAACCATAATTTTATATGGATCATTACAATAACAGAATGAAAAACTAGAGAATAGATACATAAAAGGCATAGCATGAACACAGAGAGTAGCAGATTTAAGAAGGCATGCAATAAAAACGTAAGAATGTCAAGTAATAAATAATGCATACTGATGCTCAACAAAACTTAAGGAGATATAATCAGCTGGCATGACAGAATTTAGAGGACAAAACTGAGGAAAATGAGGGAGAATGAGAAACTGAGACAACATCCATGAATCTCAGCTAGAGAGACTTTGCTAACCGGACCAAGTACAATTATTGCCAAGCCCATACAATAACTTTCTTGAAAAGGAAGCAAGGACATGCACCAAATGAAACTTTAGATATAGCTATCCTGACCATAGTTAACCTTCAGTCACCAGGTGAAATGTGTCAAACATGATTAAAGAAGCCCTCTAGACTGTTTGTTACAAAAGTCCATGTTTTAACCACAAAAAATCAGTAAGAATTTAACCCCTAACCTCAAACTTAGCAGAGGTGAGAGAAATACCAATATGTATCTTATATGGCCAATTATATTCAATCAGTTTGTCTAAAAACAGACTACAAGCCATTGAAGAGCTCAAGATGGCCTATAACAAAAGGTGGCAACAATAAAGAATGTCAATACGTGCCTTTTTTGTATTTTATGAAAGCTTTTTTACACAGTTTTCTTAAGTTTTAGTGTTATCTACATTTTTCGTTCTTTAGAAAGACCTAGTTTCTCATTCTAAACTTCTTAGTCAATTTTGATGTGCAATAATACAAATTCATTGAAAATTGACGCCAATGAAAATTTCAGTTGAAAGAAAATTTAAGCATCTTTTAAAGTAAGTGAAATTCTAGAGTTGCTTCATAAAGCGTACAGTACATTCTTAAAGAAGCAACTCGGTTCATGTCTAGAGTATCATTGAAAAGCATGCATTTATTAATTGAGGGTAGCGGTTTCATCAGAGCATGTGTGCGTGTATGTTTTGCGCACCTTTGATGCACATTTTCGCATCCTATTCACCTATAAGTTAGCTTGCACTTGTGCCCTGGTTGACGGAAAGTTTCTTGAAATTTGTGCTGAATATTTGAAATATATATTATTTTGTTGTCCACGCTTTATGATGCAATTTCTAGCAATTTGATTTGAAATCTTTTGTTCAGGGTCAAGCCTCATCATTTCTCACATGCTTGTGTTCTCATTTTTTGTCCCTTTCATGATAAATTTCAACAACACTTCCACTTCACCCCTAAGGGAGAGTATTAGAAAATATGCTTGGCCTTTCCACTAAGCCAAAAAGACATGTCTTAGCAGTAAGCAAGATGTTGGAGACAAAAAGAGTCTCCAACCATATCAAGAAAA
>NEWO01001704.1:42979-54750 GCA_003013225.1 Phalaenopsis aphrodite
TTGCATTCACACTCAAAAATTGATAGAAAATGAGAAGTGAAACTCTCTTAGGATATCATTATTTCCTCTGTTTTATATATTTCACAGTTGGACTGTAATTTGAATTATATCAGTAAGCTTACTCATGATATAAAAGGTATAACTAAATTCCTTGCAAACTCTTGTAAATTTCAGGTGGTGAAATCGAGGAAGATGATTGGCATAATGCACCAAGGCTAATACATGGTCAAGGAAAATCTTTCTCTAAACACAAATGATTTCAGCCCATTTTTACCTCAAATTTCTTAGTCTATTGAGTCTGTTTGTTGAAAATCTGGTCATGTTATGGCATTGTCGCTTGAGTCAACTTAATTTCAATTATATTGTAAAAATGTATCACAATTTGTTTATCAATAAAAAAATATAGTTCTTATCAATATGAGATTTGTCAACTTGTCAAACATAATAAAATAACTATCTAATGACCCAGTATAAACCCTCACACCTTTTTTTCATTATCCACAGTGATATTTTGGGAACCTTCAAATCTAAAAACCCTAAGTGGAGCTAGATGGTTTGTGTCATTTATTGATGATCACATTAAAGCTATTTGGGTATTTCTAATAAATGAGAAATCTAAAACAAACCAAATCTTCTAAACTTTCCATAACATGATTCAAACTCAATTCCGCTAAAATTCATATCCTCAAAATTGATAATGCAAAAAAATAGTTTAACTCTATCCTTGGGTCCCATCTATCAAAAAAATGAAATCATTTATGTGAGTTCATGTATTGATACTTAATAACAAAAATGGGATAGCTGAGAGAAAGAGTGGGCATTTCCTTAAGGTATCCCATTTAATTATGATTTCTTATCAAGTTTTAAAATATTTTTTTTTTAGGAAGTAATTCTTGTTTTGACATATCTTATCAATTAAATGCCTAATCAGGCACTTAACTTCAAAATACACTCTGTATTTTGATAGATACATATCCTCCCATTAGAGTTTTCTCTTCTATCATACCACATAAAATCTTTAGGTATGTATCCTTTGTTCTTATTCATTCCAAACTCGCATCAAATTTGATCCAAAATTTATCAAATGTATTTTCCTTGAGTATTACAACAGAAAGGGGTATAATGTAACTCTCCTATCACCAAAAAGTACTATAACTCCATGGATGTCATGTTATTATCCCAAGTCTGATGTTTAGAAGGAGAGCGCAAATAAACATCAGTTTTAAGATGCACTTGATGACACCTATATAGCAACCCAACTTACACCACTTCCACAACTTTCCTACCCTTGTTGAGGATATCCAACAAACCTAATCTAAAGTCAATAACAAAGAACATGTTTAAACAAAGAGGAAGAAAGATCAAGAATAGGTGGAAGACAACTTACAAAAAAAAAACTACTCTAACCAAAACCCAAATCCACATTTACCTGAAATTTTGGATGAGGAGTCTAGTATTCATAAGTTATTTCCTTCCTCTTCTAATGTAGATGACAAGGAAAGATATACAATTCAAGAGCATGTAGCATATGAGAAGCTATTCTTAGCCTAAAGAGTATTTGTATCTAACCTTGATAGTATGTAAATTCCTAAATCCATTCATGAAGCTTTTGAAAAATCTAGAATGGAGAAAAGCAACTGAAGAGGAGATTCAAGCACCAAAGCGTATTGGCACATGGATTCGTATGAAGCTCCCTCGGAATAAGAAGCCAATTGGATACAAATGGGCATGCAACATCAAATAAAAAGTTAATTTGGGTATTGAGAGATTCAAAGCCAGACTTATTGCAAAAGGTTTCACACAAGCTTATGAGATTGATTATAAGTAGAACATCACATTAGTTGACAAATTGAACACTATCAAACTTCTCCTTTCAGTAATAGTTAATAAAAAATAGGGACTGCATCAACTTGACATAAAAAATACATTCCTGAATGGGGATCCTAAAAAAATGGAGTACATAGAGATAATATCAGAACTTAAGAATAATTCCAACAAACACCTAGCATGCAAACATAGGAAGTCTTTTTATGGTTTAAGCAATAACCAAGAGTGTGATTTGACAAGTTTGCTAAAACTATGAAATCTAATGGATATTCTCAAAGACATATTGATCACACATTGTTGATACTCAGGGAGATAATATTGTTGCACTAGTCGTATATGTGGACGATATGATTCTTATTGATGATGAAAAAAGAAAAATGCATAAAATCAATATAATGCTTGCCACTAATTTTGAACTTAATGACCCATTAAACATGAGATATTTCCTAGGCATAGAGGTAGCAAGATCCAAGAAATGCATTNCCTACCCTTGTTGAGGATATCCAACAAACCTAATCTAAAGTCAATAACAAAGAACATGTTTAAACAAAGAGGAAGAAAGATCAAGAATAGGTGGAAGACAACTTACAAAAAAAAAACTACTCTAACCAAAACCCAAATCCACATTTACCTGAAATTTTGGATGAGGAGTCTAGTATTCATAAGTTATTTCCTTCCTCTTCTAATGTAGATGACAAGGAAAGATATACAATTCAAGAGCATGTAGCATATGAGAAGCTATTCTTAGCCTAAAGAGTATTTGTATCTAACCTTGATAGTATGTAAATTCCTAAATCCATTCATGAAGCTTTTGAAAAATCTAGAATGGAGAAAAGCAACTGAAGAGGAGATTCAAGCACCAAAGCGTATTGGCACATGGATTCGTATGAAGCTCCCTCGGAATAAGAAGCCAATTGGATACAAATGGGCATGCAACATCAAATAAAAAGTTAATTTGGGTATTGAGAGATTCAAAGCCAGACTTATTGCAAAAGGTTTCACACAAGCTTATGAGATTGATTATAAGTAGAACATCACATTAGTTGACAAATTGAACACTATCAAACTTCTCCTTTCAGTAATAGTTAATAAAAAATAGGGACTGCATCAACTTGACATAAAAAATACATTCCTGAATGGGGATCCTAAAAAAATGGAGTACATAGAGATAATATCAGAACTTAAGAATAATTCCAACAAACACCTAGCATGCAAACATAGGAAGTCTTTTTATGGTTTAAGCAATAACCAAGAGTGTGATTTGACAAGTTTGCTAAAACTATGAAATCTAATGGATATTCTCAAAGACATATTGATCACACATTGTTGAAACTCGGGGAGATAATATTGTTGCACTAGTCGTATATGTGGACGATATGATTCTTATTGATGATGAAAAAAGAAAAATGCATAAAATCAATAAAATGCTTGCCACTAATTTTGAACTTAATGACCTATGAAACATGAGATATTTCCTAGGCATAGAGGTAGCAAGATCCAAGAAATGCATTTTTTTATCATAGAGAAAATGCATTCTAGATCTACTAAAAAAACATGGATGATTGCATGCAAACTTGTTAATACTCTAATGAAATCCAACAAGAAGTCTAGCAGGTATATTTATCGATAAAGAAGGATGTCAAAAATTGGGAGGAAAACTCATCTATCTCTGATATACTAGATCATATATTGCATACAATGTCGGTATTATGAACCAGGAAATGAATAGCCCAAATGAAGAGCAATTGAAGATAGTGTACACGATTTTGAGATTTCTTAAGAAGAATCCTAATTATGGATTAATTTTTTATAAAACCTGAAACAAAAAGATTTAGGTGAAAGTCTACACTGATGCAAGCTGGTCTGTGAAACTCATAGACATAAGATCCACCACAAGTTATAACTCTTATATATAGGAAAATCTGATTACATAGAGGAATAAAAGCAGTGTAGAATCAGAATATAGGGTACTCACCTTAGAAATCTGTGAAGGGATTTGAATTCAAAAATTATTAAGAGAATTGGGATGTATTTCCAATAAGTCTATACATATGTTTTGTGACAGTCAAGTAGCTATTAGCATTGCAAAAAATTCATGTGCATCATGATAGCACCAAGTATATTAAAGTTGATAGGAACTTCATTTTTGAAATTTAATGGTGGAATTATACAACTAAGCTATATCCAGACATGCCAAAAGTTGTTGATATCTTTACCAAATCTCTTTCTTTAAGTTTCTTCTCATAGATCAATGCCAACCTTGGTCTCTACAACATGTACGACCTAGCTTGCAGGGGAGTGGAAAATCAAAAAGTAACTGGCTGCTTCCTAGGGTGGCCCGCTCGCCCACCTACCTATGATGGAAGATTGAATTGGGAGATAACTTTGGGAACTCCTTAATTAATTTTATTATCTTCCTATTTATGTTTTTGTTATTTTTATTTCAGAATTAATTCTTTCCAAATTTAGATTAGATATATTTGATATGTTTGTAAACTACGAGGGATTGGTTTCCCTGTATATATGTAGCCTACATGTGAATAATGAAGTCAAGTAATTTTTCCTCTCTATACCTGTTTTCAAAAGTTGGTGAAAAACAGCTCACTTAGTTGCTTATAAAGAAAAGTAGGATGTCGCCCCCTTATTTTTGTTTTAAATATTTTTTGGTTAGAATTTGGGAACCTACTCGCTCGCTTTCTTTGAATTTTTTGCCCTTCCTTGGGAATTGGGGATGACATACTGGTCTCCCCCACCCCCCATGCGTTTTAACATAGGAAGCCTACCCAACCCCCCTTTTCCAGCCATTATATGCTTCAGTTTATGTGATTAATACATCAATTCTGATGCTTGGTTTTACATTCCAACATATTATTTAAATTCCTTAAAAATTTCTATGGCTTATTTGGCACTACTTAAATTCCTTGAAACAATTTATTTGGGCTATTTGCATAAGATAATCGCTTTGTTGGTTCCAGGACATCATGTTATGATTTTGGCACCTGTAGCTTAGCGTGTTTAGTCTGGTGAGTTGGGCGAGATGTTTTCAAGTATAGAAATCTAAGGAATGTAAACATTAAGTTATTTATCAATAAATTTATATATCCACTTTTCAATGTTAGGTGTGCCTATTAGATGTGGAGTTTCTTCCAGTCTATTACAAGAATAAAAAGTAAAATATGGAAACTTACCACCATGTATGGATATAAAGGACCAGATTATCTTCTATTTGGTAATCTTTTCCCTTAAATCTCTCTTCAAAATATTTGGTTTTTGGTATTTCAGTAGATCCTGGCATTGATTACAATTGTGTATTTAATCATGGTTTTAAAAATTGAATCATTCAATAAACTGAAAAAAATAAAAGGGTCAAAGATTCAACCAGGTTTTGAATCAAGGTAATATAATAAATATTAAAAGTATATAATTATTTCCAAATAACTCTCCAAAAGAAGCACAAGAAAGAAGACAAAAGTATTTTATAAAAACCTAATTATAAAAGGGCCAAAAAAATCTACTAAGTAGGAGCTAGTTTCCAAGACCATCTCCCTGTCTCAATATTTTAGTAAAACAAAAGTTTAATTCTATCAAATTTATAATAAATAATATGGTGAGCCTATCATTCGCACTCAAAGAATAATCAATCCTAAGGCAACAGTGCATGATGAATCAATCCACACAATGAGAAATCTATATTGTCTTTCAACAATTTTGATCCATCTTATAAGCACCATCCGGTTCTTTAAAATAGGCAGTAACTCAAAGGTCTGGGTTTACTAACTGTTTTTTCAGATGTAAGAAAGTCCTATTTTCATTGCTATCTCAAACCAGTCCGTGGACCAAGACATAGTTTAACCACTCCAAAAAAACAATTTGGTTCAACTTTTAAAACCACAACGTAAAAAAGCTCAATTGCACTTCTTTTATGGTTTCAATTTTGCATTGACTTATTTTGATTTCAATTGACCACTTTATTATCAGTTTGGTTCAGCTTCTCCTACTTTCGAGTTTTCACCAAAAGAAAGTAAAATAATATGCAATTACTGATCTCTTATCTATGAATCCTAATTTTTTTAGTGTGATATACATTCACCGTATCATCCTAGCCCTGTTAGAAAACTCAGATCCTTCGACATCCTATGCATAAATGATCCACCCAACACATCTAAGCATATGCAGATGAATGTGTGACCACCAAAAATGTCCTAATTCGAGAGCACTTCTAGCCTAACCCTAGCTGTAAATTTGCTAATTTTTATTTACTAAAGAAATTTTAAAAAAAAATTATCCATCAAGCATCATGATTAACAAACAAAAATTAATAGAAAGTTTCAAAAAAGGAATTTAGCATACATCACCTGTAGATAGACTCCAAACTTTCTACACGTTCTAATCGGAAGCCGCTAGCATGATAAATTGTTGAATTCAGCTCAGGTAAAGTATGTCCATTTTCAAAGACTCCATTAACTCTTTCAAAGCTATCGGAACGGTATCCAGAATTTTCCGAGGTGAAGTCATCCAAACATTGCCAAGACCTTCTGGACTCCTTATCCAATTCTCTTGCATGACTTGTGTCTGAAATTTCGCTAAAACAAGCACTTTCTGGAGAATGACAGTCTGGTGGCCTGAATAAAATTGGCGCAGCCTCCCTCTCAGCTGAAGATGACGTAAGGCCTGCTACACTGTCAATTGGAATTGCAAATCCCGTCCAACTGTGGAAGGATTCCATCCCGAGGTAATCGCAATTCTGATCAACACTTACATGCTCTCCAATTACTTGAGGAACAGGATCAATGAGATTCAAGTCGCTGATAAATTGAGTTATCCGGTCCAAGCGCTCTTGTGAAATTATGCTGCACATTACAGACAATTGTTATCAGATATAAAGTTGCAAATTACATGCATGCAAAAATTAAATAAATCACGTCAAATCTCTGTCAGAGCACTGCCTCCCAATTGCATATCCTCAACAGCCAGTGAAAAATATGTCAAAAAATCATGACATGAATCCTTTAAATTTTTGTGTAAATGTTAGAGTATCTCCTGGAAGCGACGTATTGTATGGCATGAATATAGTAAAAAGTGTGCAATAGTCATTACACCAACGCACAGGTATAGTGTTAAATAAGCAAGAGTTCTCACATTACGAACGAATGCAGGTAAAGAAGTAAGTTCATGAAACTAATATTAGAATAGTATTTTGGAATATAAGTACTCTCACAGATAAATTAATAGAATTGATAAATATTACGGTTCATAGGAAAATAAATATTTTATTCATTCAAAAAACCAATTAGTTGGAGAAAATGCTAGGGAGATTGATGGCTTAGGTTTTAAACTTTGAAATTCAAGTAAAAATTGCATTAGAAAAAGTGTCGGTGTAATTATAAATAAGAGTTTGAAAGATAATGTTGTAAAAATTAATAGAATTAGAGATAGAATTATAGCCTTAAAAATTAGTGATTGTACTAAAATTTTTAATATTATAAATGTTTATGCCCTTCAATAAGTTTAAATATACTTTCAAAAGAAAATTTTTGAAATGACAGAAGAATTAATACATATGATACACTTTGGAAAAAAAATTTATTGGAGGAAATTTAAATGGACATGTCAGTAGAGTGGTGGAAGATTTTAGAAATATTCATTGTGGATACGATTTTGAAGTGATTAATGAAGAATGTAGAACGACATTAAATTTTGTTTTGTGTGTGATTTTGTTATTTACTAATATTTTATTTAAGAAAAGTAATGAGCATATATCACTTATAGAAATAAATCTAATAAAACAAAATTTGATTATTTTATTATGAGAAAAAGGGATCGTCTCGAGAGTGTAAAAACGTAACGTCATTCCAGGTAAAAATTTAAATATTCAACATCGATTATTAATTCTGAATTTTAAGATAAAGTATTGTAAGATAAAGAATACAGGAAAATATTATCATAGAATTAGATGGAGAAACCTAAAAAGCAAAAATAAAATTATTTTTATTAGTAAACTTCAAGATTTCAAAATTTGAGATGTTTGTAAAGAAGCAATTCTATGTGGAATAAAGTAACAATCACTATCAAACAAGTGGCATGTACTTAGAGCATAACAAAGAAAATTTAAAAAAATAAAAATAATTAGTGGTGAAATAATAATGTGCAGGAAAAGATAAAATATAAAAAGTTGTGTTATAAAAATTAATTTAAATGTAAAGCTTAGAGAACTGGAAAAAATATAAGGTAGTTCATAAAGAATCTAAGAGAAGGATTTGTGAGGCTAAAAATTCTAATTTTTAGTTATCCTTATATCAGATTAAATACTAAAGAAAGTGATGCATATATATATATATACCAAAAAGGCTAATATATTAAATAGAAAAAAAGATATAGATAAAATATGTGGGAAGGCCCAGCCCACACAAAAACCACAAATGGTTCCAAAACTAACAAATAAAAAAATAAAAATGCATTAGATACTAAAATAAAAAAGTCTAATAATGTTGAAATACATAGTATCAGGTGGCTAGAGAGCGACCTAATTTGGTCTTGCCTCTGTCTCTAATTCTAGGGTTGGAGCAAGCTAATAAGCTGGTAAGATGATTGTCATTGTCAGTAGTAACAAATGTATCATCCTATATGTTCCCGAGCTGGAGTCGGCCTCCATTTTTTTTCTTCCTCCTGGAATAGACATGTCATTCCTCTTCCGAAGAATCAGTCCAACCATATTACCCACAATAGGTTCTATTATATGTGAAGTATGAGTTGCCTCTACACCGGATACTTCCTTAAGAAGTGGAGCCATGAGGCTCTCCTGATTATCAGTCTGAACACTATCATTTGTAGGTAATAGTCCATTAGCATTATTTTTTTATGAAGTTTGAAGGTACCGGCATCACATCACTCGCAATAACAGTAACAATAGTGTCATGGGGGGTTCCTTAGGGGCAATAGACACCTCATGTCTGGTAGTATCCTCCCCAAGTGGAACTAAAACGTCCAGAGCAGTAGGGTTAGACCCAGTCTTATTCACTTGAACCTTAGATTTCAAATTTGGATAAAACTTGTGACATTTATCAAGGACATGACCAAACATCTTACGGTGGGTACAATATGAAGGTCTGTGCTCCATGACGATTTGTTGCTAATAACCATTATGGGTTGTGCTTAGTCATATTTCAGTAACATCAGGTAAAGTAATATTCCTTTCCACAAGTATTCTGACCACTGAAGGTCTGGTTAGGTTGAAAGTAGGCAAATCTAGTTTCAAAGGATCTCCGAGGATGGCCCCAATAGAGTAGAGAACCTGATGGTGAAAAAAAAGCAACTTGAGGCCATGTAAACTAAATCATACCGGTATAGTGTGAGTTTCATGATTTGTGTCAAAATCAGGAGCCTACTTGAGTAGCTTCATAAGTTTACCAGCAATGTTAAGATATTTTTTGGAGAAAATTTGAGTGTAGTCTTCAGGCACGGTTAACTGAATCAAAACATGTCTCTCATCCATTAGCCCGACTTTCCATTTTCCCACTAATTTGAGGTCATCAAAATTTTTCCTGATAACCTCCATAGGTGGATGTCCCCACTGAAATTTACCAATGAGAGCAAACTTGAATTTGTCAGTCAGGGTTGAAATTTTTTACTCTGAGAAAAAGAGTGTTGTTTTCCCACTTTTCCTGCTTGCATTCTTAATAAAGGGGCAGCCACCCGTACCATCACGATTCTTCTTATAACTCGAGGGGAACACAACCACCGTGTCCCCCTGAGGATTACCCAAAACGTGGATAAAGGAGATTTTGCCCGATTCACCCGAAGAAGGAAGCTCCATCGAGAAGGCAATCGGTCAGAGGGCCGAAAAGGTCAGGGTGTTGCGCATAGGACCGCAGACAGGTGATGCGAACTGTAGGGCACAAGCGTCGTTCGCAGACGATTCCCGTGAGAAGGCGTTGTACGCGGACGATTCCCGTGCGAAGCTTCTTGTTCCTCTTCGACGTCGTTCACGGACTCAGTCAAGCCCAAATCGTCTCGCTCGGTCGAGCCCTAACCGAGCGTCGAAGGAGAAGAGACAGGAGGATTGAATCGAGCAAGCCGTAGAAAGTATTTGCAAGCGTTCACATAGATCCTTCCAAGCGTCGAAGAAGAAGGCGTCGTTCGCGAACTTATATATATACATAAACTAATTGATGGCGTCGTTTTTCTCGATATTGTTCTGCTAGGGTTTCACAGTTATGGCGAACTTTGATTTTACTCTACTGCTCTAGATCGATCTCCTTTCATTTTTGTATGTTTCGCGCGTCATCATCCTCGCAGCTCGTCTTCTATGGGAGTGCATCCATGCGGCAGGCTAAAGGGTCTTCTTCGGCGGCATCATGCGCCTCTGCGGGATCAAGTCGAGCGGCGTCCTTTGTTTCGCGGTTAGGCAGTGTCTATTTCCGTAGAGTTTGCGGGATTGAGTCTAGCGGCATCCTCTGTTTCGCAGTTCGACGACGTCGTGCCTATTCCGCGGCATCCTTTCCGCGTCTGCGAGCTGAAGGATCGACGGTTATTTTGATGGTGTTTTCTTCTTCTTCCGTTGATCCTGACAAAGCTTCCTTCGCCCACCTAGTTGGTAATCATCTAGTGGAGTCTACTGTTGTCTTCCCCTCAAGCTATAAGAAATGTCGAGATGGTACGGGTGACTGGCCTTTTCTAAAGAAGATAAGTAGAAAGAGTGAGAAAACAACACTATTTTTCTCTGATTCAAAAATTTCAACCATAACTGAGAAATTCAAGTTCGCTCTTATTGAGAAATTTCAGTGAGGGCACCCACCTGTGGAAGTTATCAGAAAGTGAGACTCGTTGATGGGAGACATGTGTTGATTCAGTTAGCCCTAGCTAAAGACTACGCTCAGATTTTCTCTAAAAAATATCTTAATATTGCATGCAAGTAAATGAAGTTACTCAAGTGGTCTCATGATTTTGACCCAAATCATGAGTCTCCTACTATTCCGGTATAGATTAGTTTATTTGGTCTCAAGTTACATTTCTTTAATCATCAGGTTTTGTACTCTATTGAAGTCATACTTGGGGATCCTATGAAGCTAGATTTGTTCACCTTTAACCTAACCAGGACTTCTGTGACCAAAATACTTGTGGAAAGGGTTACTACCTTACCTGATATTACTGAAGTTTGGCTATGCACAACTCACAATGGATACTGACAATAAATCGTCGTGGAATATAACTTTTATATTGTACCCACTATAAGATGTTGGGCATACACTTAATAAATGTCACAGGCTTCATCCAAATTTGAAAGCTATAGGTCAAGTAAACAACGAGGGGCCTAACCCCATTGTTATGGATACATCTGCTCAACCTATGGAGGGAGTTCCCACAAGACAGGATTTGGTGTCTGATTTGCCTGTGCAATCCCCCTTGCCAATATTGCTTCTGTTTTTGCGACTAACGTGATGTCGGATGGCTCTGCTAGGCAACCTACATCTTCAAATCTTATTGATAACATTACTGAAGGATCATTACCTACAAAGGATGGTGTTCAGACTGGTACTCAGGTGAGCCTTGCAGCTCCTCATCTTCAAAAAACATCTAGAGCAAAGACTACAACTCATACTTCACATACACTGGAATTTATTGTGCTTACAACGGTTGGTAATCTATCTACTACGGTTCTACCATCTCATTCGAACGATCAATCTTCGGATGAGGAATAACAGGCAGGTTTACACATCTAGGAGGAAGAAAAAGAATGGAGACTTACTTGAGCTCAGAAATCGAATGGATGATACTTTGGTTACTTCGGATAATGGTACACAACTCATCAATTTGTTAGCCGGCTCCCTTTCGAGACCAGAGGTAGAGGCAAGACTAAATTAGGGCATCCCTATGTATATGTATCATTTCTATTTTTGGAATTTTGTGTGTTGTACCGTATGAGCTAGTGTCTTCTTTTGGGCTCA
>NEWO01001706.1:25231-38905 GCA_003013225.1 Phalaenopsis aphrodite
TAGCCAAAATTGGGGTCCTAGGGGCAGTTAGGTAACTTGGGGGTGTCTGGGGCAAAAGACCCAAGATGAGCATTTCAAGTAGAATTGGATAGATATCCATTTTAAATGAACCATGGATCAATGAAATGCCCATTTTGGGTCCTTATGTATTGGTCTTAGCCAGGGTATTGTGAGGGTATGGTGAGGGTATTGTGAGGGTATGGTGAGGGTATTGTGAGGGTATTGTATACCTTAGCTCCAAACCAACACCCAAGGTCAATCCTAAGGCCAAGTAGCCCTATAGGAACTCTCCTTGAGTTCCCTCATAATGATCTTACCAACTAAGTAATAGAGGTTAGGACCAATATGTGGAACTTCAAGTTGATAAAAGAGAAGAGTTTTGAGTTCCTAATGGTGAGGGTACCTTTTCTAGTTTTCTAAGACTAGTCAGTAGAAAAGTCCTATGGCTAGACCTAGGCTACTAAAGAAGTTTCTAGACCTCAACCAAAAGTGAGGTCAACAGGTCTCTTCCTTCTTATTCAAATCCATCTCCCATGAAGGCATTTTCTCAAAATCTCTCTCTTAGACTTTTAGAGCTAAAAATGATCTAGGGTGAAATACCTTTACAAAAACCTTCTATTTATAGGCCTAAATCCTTCTTAATAACTTCTAGGCACGTCTTGGAACTTCATTGGCGCGTTTTTACAAACTAATTGGCAACTAAACCTTCTAGAATTTTCATTTAGCACATGTTTTTTAACTGCCGTGCTTAAGCACCAAATATTGGCGCTTAAGCGCTATTAATCAATTTTGCACTAGTCAACTTAACGTCCAAATTCTCATTCTAGCATGTCTAGGTTACTAAACAAAGTCTTAAAATCAATACTAACACATAATTATCTCAAAAGTACTACCCCAATTTTCTCAATCACACACAAACAACAATCAAAGCAAAAACACACTGATAACTATGGGTTGCCTCCCACAAAACACTTGGTTTTACGTCGATAGCCCGACGTAACCAGTGCTTATTCTGGTTGACCCAACATCTTTTTATCGTTAAATTTATACTGATCCCCTATAAAATAAGGTTTCACTCTATGACCATTCACTTTAAACACTTTATCAGTTTTCAGATCTTTAATATCCACGGCTCCATAAGGATAAACTTTTCACAACAAATGGACCCATCCACCTAGACTTAAGTTTGCTCGGAAATAATCTTAATCTTGCATTATATAGCAAAAATCGTTGCCTTGACTGAAAATTTTTAGTTAGAATCCTTTGATCATGCCACATCTTCATCTTTTCTTTATAAATCTTAGCACTCTCATAAGATTCATTCCTTATCTCTTCAAGCTCATTTAATTGCAATAGTCTTTTCTCACCAGCATCTTTTAAATTATAATTGAACTCTTTAATCACCCAATATGCTTTATGCTCAAGTTCAACTGGTAAGTGACAAGCTTTCCTAAATATTAGCATATATGGGGGCATTCCTATAAGAGTTCTATATGCAGTCCTATAAGCCTACAAAGCATAGTCAAGTTTGACTGTCCAATCCAATTCTGTTGAATTCACAGATTTTTCCATAATTCTTTTAATTTCTCGATTGGATAATTCAGACAAACCAGTTGTCTGAGGATGATAAACAGTAGCAATTCTATGATTTATATGATATTTCATTAATAACTTCTCCATTATGTCATTTCTAAAATGACTTCCCCCATCAGTTATGATAGCTTTCGCCATCCCGAATCTTCAAAATATGTTCATTTTAAAAAAAATTGCAACACTTTGAGCATCACATTGAGGTAAAGCAACAACTTCCATCCATTTGGATACATAATCCACTGCTAACAATATATGTAAATTCCCGAAAGATGGTATAAATGGTCTCATGAAATCTAATCCCCAAACATCAAACATTTCAACTTCTAGCATATAATTGAAGGGCATCTCATTTCTTCTAGAAATTTTTCCTACTCGTTGACATTTATCACAAGTTTTAATATAAATATTAACATCTCTAAAGATAGTAGGCCAATAAAATACATATTGTAAAATTTTGTATGTTGTTTTATCAACACCAAAATGTCCCCCAAAATAAGAATTATGACATTTTTGGATAATTTCATAAGTTTCTTCTAAAGGTACATATTTTCAAATAATCAGATCTTTCCTTGTTAAAATAAAAATGGTTCATTCCTAAAATAAGTCTTAGATTCAGAAATAAATTTCCTCTTCTGTTGATATGTCATTTCATAGGGTATAATATCACTAACAAGAAAGTTCACAATGTCGGCAAACCACGGAACACACCACTCATTAATTTTGAATAATTTTTCATCTAAAAAATGTTCATTAATTTCATTTTCAAAACAGAGTGATTTTTCTAACTCAATCCTAGACAAATGATCAGCAATTTGATTTTCAGTTCCCTTTTGATCCACTATTGTAAAATCAAATTCTTGTAAAAAAAGAATCCATCATATAAGTCTTGGTTTATCATCCTTCTTTTTCATTAGGTACTTAATAACATAAAAATCTATATGCACCACTGAATGGTTTCCAATTATATATGATCTAAATTTATCAAAGGCATATACTATTGCTAATAATACTTTTTGAGTTGTTGTATAATTAGTTTAGGTTTCACTAAGAGTTTTACTAGCATAGTAAATTACTTTGAAAGTTTTATCATATATTTGTCTTAAAATAGCTCCAATAACATAATCACTAGCATCACACATCAATTCATAAGGTTTTCCCCAATCTATTGAAACTATAATTGGTGCAATGACTAGTTTTTCTTTTAATAACTCAAAAGCTTTTAGGCACTCTTCATCAAATTTGAAAATTGCATCTTTCTCCAATAAATGGCATAAAGACTTAGCAATTTTTGAAAAGTCTTTAATATATCGCTTGTAGAATCCAGCATGTCCTAAAAAATTTCTAATTTTCTTTACAATTGTTGGATAAGGTAAATTAGCAATCACTTGAATTTTAGCAGGATCTTCTTCCACACTATTTTATGATATTTTATGTCCTAATACACTTCCACCTGCTACCATGAGTTGACATTTTTTCCAATTAAGGACCAAATTTATTTCTTCACAACGCTTAAGAAATTTTGATAAATGTCCTAAACATGAGTCAAATGAAGTTCCAAACACTGAAAAATCATCCATAAATACTTCAATTCCTTTTTCAATTAAATCACAAAAAATTGCCATCATTCATCTTTGAAATGTAATAGCGGCATTGCATACACCAAAGGGAATTCTTGTAAAAGCAAATGTACCATACTGACTGGTAAAAGTTGTGTTCTCTTGATCCTTTGGAGTTATTTATATTTGGTGATAACGAGTATATCCATCCAGAAAATAAAAGTATTTATGCCTAGCTAGTCTATCCAACATTTGATCTAGAAAGGGTAGTGGAAAATGATCTTTCCTAGTGACAAGATTTAATTATCTATAATCAATGCATATTGGCCACCTTGCAACTTGTCTTGTAAATATTTACTCATTATGTTCATTCACAGTCACGGTTACTACACATTTCTTAGGAACACAATGAATTAGACTAACCCATGCACTATCTAAAATAGGGTAAATAATTACAACATCTAAACACTTTAAAATTTATTTCTTTACAACTTCTTTCATAACAGGATTCAATCTCTTTTGAGGATTAGCCCTGGGTTTGCAGTTCTCTTCCATATGAATTCTATGCATACAAATTGAAGGACTGATTCTTTTAATATCAGCTATTGTCCATCCAAAGGCTTTCTTAAAATTTTTCAAAATTTTCATCAAACTTTCTTCTTTTTCCAGCGTCAACTTTGAGAAAATTATATCTGGTAAATTAGAGGAATATCCTAAAAAAATATATTTTAAATGATCAGGAAGTAACTTCAACTCAAGCTCGGGAGGTTTTTCAATTGATGGACAAAATGTTTTATCTTTTTCTATCGTGTCCAAAATTTCAAAACTTTTACGAACATAGTTTGAATCTTCCTTAAAAAGATATTCACATTGATCTAATTCCTCTTCTTGCTTGTGTTCCAAATCTTTTACTTCAGTTTTTTCTTCATAATTAGTTTTGAAATGACATTCACTCAGATATCTTATAACATCCATTCTATAACATTCATCATCTTTACCTTTTGTAGGAACTTCATTGATCCTAAAATGTTAAAAGTAACATTTTGATCATTGACGTGCATTGTTAATTCTACTTTTTGCACATCTATCATTGCTCTTCCTGTGACCAGGAAAGGTATCCCCAAAATGATAGGTATCGCTTTATCTTCCTCTATATCCATCACAATGGCATCAACAGAAAGATAAATTGATCTACTTTCACTATGACATCTTCTATAACTCTTTCAGGGTACGTTATCGAACAATTTGCTAACTGCCGAGTTACATTAGTAGCGGTCATTTCTCCTAATCCCAATCTTTTAAATATTGATAATGACATAAGGTTAATGCTTGCAACTAAATTACATAAAGCTTTCCCATAAAATATGTCTCTTATCGCACATGGAATTGTAAAGCTACCAGGATCTTTAAGTTTTTCAAGAAGCTTTTTCTGAATTATAGCACTGCACTCCTCACTAAGTGAAACAGTCTCATTATCTTCAAACTTCCTTTTCCTGTTGAGAATATCCTTCATAAACTTTACATAGCTAGGCATTTATTCTAAGACTTTAGAAAATGGAATATTAATTGTAAGCTTCTTAAAAATCTCCAGAAATTTTGAAAATTGCTTATCAAACTTCTGTTGACAAAGTCTCTAAGGAAATGGAGGTGGTGAGTTTTCTAAGTTAACTTTAAGTGGAGAGATAAGTCTTTCAGAATCTTTCAGAGCATCCTCTTTTGATTCTTCAATTTTTTCTCTCTCTACTTCAGTTTCTTTTTGAATCCTACCTTCCAACTCTCTTCCGCTTCTAAGTTGAATGGCTTTTACTTGCTCTTTATTGTGGTCTTTCAGATTTGTTTCAATTTTACTAGGAAGTGTTCATTGGGATCTATTATTTAATAAATTTGCAATTTGTCCAAGTTGGTTCTCAATATTTCTAATTGTAGCTCATTGACTTTGTAATTGATTTCCCATTTGTAAATTTGAATCTTCAGTTGGTGATTCTAAAAAATGATTATTTACTTAGAAAGATGTAAATTTGAATCTTCAGTTGGTGATTCCCCAAAATGATTATTTGACACCATTTTGATAATAACAGGTTTAAGCTCAAATGAATTAGCTACTACAGTAGGTTTTTGAATACTACAATGAAGTTCATTTACCGTAGGGTTGGCATAATCTCGTAATGGTCTAAATTCTTGATGAATTTCAGCATTTTGATTATTTTGGCTTGCCATTTTTGTAATTTTCTTAGATTTTTCAAGATTTTTATTTTTTTGGTTTTTCTAATTTTTTTTAAAAGTTCTTTATAATTAAGAATTGTAAGGTACTAGTCCTTCAAAACCTGAACTACACATACACTAACATAAAATAAAATAAAATAAAATAAAACACACAAAAAAAATACTATAACTTTTTAATGTTTAAATAAAACTTTCTAAAAATAGAAATTTGCTTTTAAATCAATCTTCTTATTTTATTTCTGCGGCAATGACGCCGAAAACTTGATCTCGATTGTTTATATGCAACAGTATAACAATGACTTTAATTATAATTTTCATTTATATTTACTTACTTTGCAATAGAACCAAAAACTTGATCATTAAGAAAATAAGAATTTAACTCTTTAATTTATATATTAAGATACTACGCAAGTATACGTATCGTTATCAAGTAATATAGGACTTTTTGATTAAGACCTGAATATCGAACCCACAGGGAAGTTATGCAATATGCACTATTGAAAAACAAACTTTATATTCTAAAAAGACAATTACTTAAACTATAGATATTTTCACAGTATTAAAATTCAAATCTTTTCGATATTTTTGATATTTTGATAAAATAGTAAAACTTCTAAAGATAACTTCAGTTTATGTAAAATAAAATCACTTGATATGAAAATACCTTTCTCCTTATTATGAATTAGTAATAAGTATATGAATTATGTTGTGGAAGTATGCTAATTGTGTTGTGCTAAATAGGAGCAATTATATTCTTTACCCTTACTAGAGATGCTATAAAGAACATTGGCTAATTTAAAGTTTGAATAGTTTTGAAGACAAGCTAGGCAAAGAAGATATCAGCTCTCACTCTAGAGTTCCCTTGATTCCCTCCACCTGGGGGCTAACATCTCATATCAAAACCTAAAATAATAAACTAAGTTGGGGGGTTTTAACCTGTTACTTTAAAGTCCTCTAACTCTACACCCTTCAAAGATTATTTCCCTATTTATTCGGACTAAATCATATGAATTACATTCTCAATCATACAACCTCATGTAATTCTTTCTAATTGTTGACTGAGACAATACCATCCCAGTTCTTACATGTTCTCACAACAAATTTTAACATCTAGATGGGCCAGATCAATAAGTAAATCAAGTAAATGGAGTTAAATCATCACAACTTCTTCTAACATTAAAGATTAACACTCTCCACAACTTTCATCTAAACTTTAATTACTTATCATTTTAAGGAGAAAGATAAAGAAAACTACTCATAATCTATGGAAAAAATAAAACCATACTTTAGTTTAAAAGTAAAAATCATTGTCAAACTAACAAGAAGTCTCGATTAAAACTAAAAGTAGTTCAAAACAAAATATAAAAACTTATCTCAAATCCTCCGCCAAACTCTTAAAGTTTCTTTGAATCTCTTCTCTTTTACAACACTCTCAAAATAAACTAAAAACAAAAAGGATAAAGTAAATTTGTTTGGTGCCTGAAAATCTCTCCAAAAATATCTCTCAAAACTCGTCAGGACTCCTCCTCTTCAAACTCCTTTCATAACTTTCAAGCACCCCCTTCAAATGTCTCAACTTCCTTCTTTTATAAATTTCCCAAGAGGTGCCTTTGAAATTGTTCAAAATGTGTCCAAATTCGATGTATTCTCCAAGGGATGCCTCCTTCACAAGTCTTTTAATAATTTTTTTGTTCCTAGTGGTCACAACCACCCACTTTAGCCAATAGGTGCCTCAAATGTCTCTTCAAAATTCAACAAAATGAAGAAAACCACCAAATAACTGCTCTGGTGCTTAAGCGCGGGGCCTCTGGCACTTAGGCACAACCTTCTTTGTTTCACCGGAGCTTAAGCGTCGGATCTAGCGCTTAGGCGCCAAAACACTTTTGCAAAAATTTCACATTTTTGCTCCAAATTTTATCCTTTTCTCTCCTTTTAGCATTTATCAACTTTTTACTTATACCTGAAAAAAAACACACAAATACCTTCCATTAAAGCACAATAACTTAAAAGTAGGTACAAAAATGCATCTAAAAACACTACATATTTTAGGTGTATTAGTGGTGTAGGGAAGTATGCATTAGACAAGGGAAGTGAATTTAAGCTGTGCATATCCTTCTTCCCTCTTCCCCATGGTTCTCCATCATGAACTTGAAAATGGAGATATTAGATTGTCATGGTTTGTTCTTTCACTCTTGGATTGTTCATGAGGTGGATAAGGCTCTACAAATGAGTTGGATTGACCTTCCTTACATGAGCTTACAAAACATTCAATAGGCTTGGAATGAAATGACACATAAGCTTCCTCTTCCCTCACTTCCATGGCTAAGTCATGATGAGCTCAATCATGATTTGGATGACTTGAATAACCTTTCTCCTATTGGATAGAGAGGGAGGTGAGTGATGATCTCACCATGTCTTCCTTCCTTGGTTTCATGAAGAGATGAAACCTCCTTCTTCCCCTCATAAAGGCATCATGACATGGGTTAAAACATATGGCTCATGCATATTTTATCAGTCTTTGTCATGTCATGATAGGTCTCATGGCCATGGGTCATGGGTGACCCATTAGCAATTTTTCATAAGGTGAATTTAGGTTTTAAGTGTAAAGCATGGGTTTAGGGTCGCCATGGGCTTATCTTGCCATGTGCTTAAACCATGATTTTAGACTTGAATCCTAGGTCTAATAATTTTTCATTTCACTTTCTTTAATTATTTAAATGATTAATTAATTAAGAGAATAAAATAATTTGATTAAAAGACCAAATTTTGACCAAAATGGTAATGTTGACCAAGATTCACTAAAACCATGGTTGACCAATTTAGGTCCAAGGTTAACCAAGGTGACTTACTTAAACATGTCATGGTTGAGTTAATCATGGGGTCATTAGATTTGATGGTATAGCTTGGGTTTGACCAAGGCTGACCATTGATGGTCAAATTGACCATATGGTAATGTCTTGACCTTATGGTGATCATTTGGGTTTATTGTTGACCAAATATTCAATGTGGTGACCATGAGGTTCAAAATTGACCATTTGACCAAAGTTAGGTCGATGGGTAGTAAGGATGACTAAATGGTTAAGTTTGACCAATTTGGTGTTTCGGTTGACCAAATTGACCAGTTTGACAAATTTGTTGTTTGCATTGACCAAATGGTTTAGTTTGACCAATTTGACCAAATTGACCAATTTGACCAAATTTGACTAATTGGATAAATTTTGACCAATTAATTCTTAGGGTTAGTCATTTGACCAATTTTAAGTCAGAATTGACCAAATGGTTAAGTTTGACCAATTTGACCCTATGATTGACCAAATGGTCAATGCGATAACTATTGGGTCAAGGGTTGACCAAATCAGTACCAAATCAGGGCTTGTCATTATTGATTTGATCATTTTAGATGTTAATGTGGTTTGAACCCAAAAGGAGTGTAATGAGATTCAATGCAACTTTCAAAATTTTGGGTACCCTAGGTGAATTCATAAAGGGGTAAATGTTAGTAACCCCCTCTTCTTAGGGTGAATTTAGTGATCATGATGATCACTAGGTTTTAAGAGGTGTCTGAGGATCTTGAGTTGAAGTAAGTGTCTTGTCCATATGTATCAATTTAGAATCCTCACGAAAGTGACGTCAACAGTGAGTGCAGTGCTTTCCTCACCACTATAGTACTCCTTTTCCTCGTCGGTCATTGAGTTGGATGTGAGTCCCCGTGTATTCCATTTCAACCCGATCTTTCCACTTTTTTGAATTTAAAATTTCACAAAAATCAAAAAATTCAATTCACAAAATCTAATTCAAAATTGAAATAAAAATCAAAATCTAAATTCATAAAACACCCCTTTAAAGAACCAAAATCATAACTAAATTGCGCAGCTTCGATTGAAGGTTCACCCGCTACTCCCGAGCGGAAGCCTTCTTCACTCGTTCTTTGTTTTGTTGTAAGTTTTTTGGCTTAGAACATCTTTGTGATTTTGTTGATCTCTTTGGTCAACACCAATACGTGCATTGTACTCATCCTGCACACCACACCTAACAGGGATTGATTTGTTAACCTCACTTTTGTTTAGGTCTAGTCTTTCTTCCTTAGGAGCCCAAGATTTTGCTACAGGAATTTCCTATTGACTATCCTAAAGGACTAATAATGGAACCTTACCCATTAGAAATTCTAAAACTTCTCTTTACTCTTCTTGGAGTTCCACATGTTGGTGTTGACCTCTAGCACTTAGAAGGCAGAAACCAACATGGGAGAGCTCAAAGGGAGTTACCATAAGATTGTCAAGCCTTAGGGTTAACCCTGAGTGGCTTGGTCTTAGTCTTGTTCATACACACACACACAATCATAAAACCAATAAATCATTAACTCTTGTCCTATTTCCCCTTTCTTTTGGGAACTCATGTAACTGGTCCCCATGCTCTTAGCTTTTGGCCAGGTTGGCCAGGACCAACACATTGAGGATCCAAAATGGGCTTCCCCTTGGTCTCATGGAACCATAAGGTTATCATCATGATTGGCATATCCAATAACCTCAAATTCCACCTAAACACCCACCTTTGGCCTTCTACTCCTAAAATTTTCAAAAATTACTAAAATGCCCCTAAAACCCTAATTTTCCCAAAATAGCCCAAATTTCCAATTCTCACTAAAAAATCATAACAAATTACTTTAAACCACTCAAATTGACCAAAGCACCCAAATTTCTACAAAATTCCCAAAATAACTCCTAATTTCCCCAAAATTACCAAAAAACCCCTCATGTCCCAAAAAATTCTAAAATCTTTGAATTCATTCCAAACCTGCCCAAAGTCAATCCTAACCACCCAATGATCACAATTGCACCTAAATTTCCAAAATTTTCTTGAAATTTTGAAATTGCCCCTAAATGCCTCATGTCGCCAAATTTTCCCAATTTCTGCCAAATTGATTTCAAACTCCCTTAACTTCAAATCCATATCAAAATTCATCATGTCTAAAGCTCAATTGAATTCTCCAACCCAATTGAACCTAATTTCATGCCTTAATCTTAAGTCCAAACCAAATGCCCCAAATTGACCCTAAGCCAAAATTATATCAAATTGAGCCTTGTAATTAATTAAATTTCCAAAAAATTGTCCTAAATTCCTCATGACATTTTTCTAAATCAAATCTAGCCTTCAATTGATTTGGATCCAAGCCCAAGTCAAGCCCAAATCAAACTTTTAGCCCAAACCCTAATTGTGAGCCCAAAACCCAAACTAACCTAACCCATTGGAGTTGACCAATGCTTAGTCTTATCCTTCCTTGGTTAACCTATTAGGGTTCTAATCACATCAATTAAAGCCCTAAATTGGTGCCATGAAAAAGGGTCCCTCAAATTGGGGGGGCTCTTCCTAAGTTTGGCTAAGTGACCTAAGCTTGTCATCTCCTGATTAATCCTCCATATTGATTACAATTAAACTCCCCACTGACCTCCCTAAGCTAGCTAACTGACACCGTAACCCCAGTCAGTTGGCCAATAGCCAGAAAATCTAAAACTAAGAAGCCTTCCCCATGGCTTAAACCAAAATGTACCCATGCAATGTGGCTCACTCTCATTAGTGATTTGTGGCGCTCAACCCTCTACCTAAGCAACCTTTTTACCCCATGGCTTTCCATGTTAGCCACCATGGCCATAGCTATTAAACATCACCCCTCACGACCAAAAAAGGGGATGCACAGAGACCTTGTTGAAGCTTTGACAAATTGTTCCCAGACCTTCCAGCAGCCTTGCGAAGCTCATCACCACCATCTTCCAAACTCCATTCCCCATGCATGAGCTCAATTTTAGAGTTAAAAAATAGGGCAACTCCACGGCCATCCCACCAAACTCCACCAAAACTTAAAATGAGAAGCTCTTAAGATTCATCAAAGCTTAAGAACACTTCTACATTCAAAACCCCTCTCTCACGACCACTCTAACCCACACCTAGACCATGTATGTGCCACCTGCTAATCAAAATCCTATACATGCCCAACCTTAACTCAAAGAAACTCTTAAAGGATGCTTGTGGACTAAAGGTGAAGCTCAAGAAAAAAACCAATCGAGGCCTCACCTCTTAACCAATGGTATAAGCTCTATAATTTGATTTCATGCTCGCTTTCACCAATTGTTAAGAGAATGTTTATTTCATATGCTTTTAATCATATGGATGTGTTCTTACTAACTAGATGAAGATATAGGAACAAACTGTGAGTTATTTGATTGAGTATCAAGTGAGATCAAAGTGTTTTAGAGTAGACGACTCTCGGGTACGAACAAATGAGGACGATGAATGAATGCCATCTATTTTTGCATATATTGGGTTGACAGTTGTGATCGAATTGATGGAAAAAAATTTCTGTAACTGACAAGCAGGTGTGCCAAAATCTTGGAATTGAAGCCAAAAACCAATGAAGATTCAGATTGAGCTATGAATGATTATCTCTACGCCCCTCCAGGGTCTTAAGATTAAAGAGTTGCAATTTAAACTACATTTTGATTGTCTCTAAAGATGATGTAACTGACCCCAACCATATTAACCCCAAATTTGATTCCCATAATCATCCTAAAATCATACTAAGTTTTGATGGATATTATAACAAAGATGAAGAAGATGTCAAAAACACTGACTACGATAATTCTGAAAGTGAGGAGCTAGTTCTTGAGTCCTAAGGAAATTTTGGTACCGACTAAACCGCCAATACGTATGGTGTGCTCCCAAGCAGAGTCACCATCTTTTGTACATCCTCAAGGCTTCTATATACTCCTACAAAATTTTGTAATGCTCCAGGTGGATGAATAGGTAAAACTACGTTGCACATCATACATCATGTGCAAAGCTTGTTGAGTGGACTCTCTAGTGACTCAGACTCGATGGTAATATATGGATCATCCTCTGTAACTGAGGTACTGGTGGAAGTCTCTTCCAGTGACGGGTCATGCAGTTCTTCTTCAGGAATTGAAGTGAGCTTTGCAGCTGTCTCTTTAGAACACCTCCTCTCCAGTCAATCTAAAGCCACATGCTTGCGGCCATTAGCATTTCTGCATTGCGTACGTTTTAGTGGTGCATCTAGGGCTCTTTTCAAAACAACAATGAATAAATCTCCTTCCAACTTCGTAATCATGGACGCAGGAGATTGAACCTCTGCACTAGATCCTGTGTATCTGGAACTTTCTTTGACTTCTTCCTCTTTGACAATGATTCCTCTTTTGTTTTGATTCTGATGACTAATTGTAATCCATCTATCTCTTTGTGACTTAATTTACTCATCAGGGGGCCCTCATAGTCTACATCAACCTACCAAATTTCATGTCAAAGTTTATGATGCTACCCTTTTCCACTTTCTCCTCATCTAGTGTAAGTTTCAAGCCATCCTTAAAAGCAAAGATCAGCATTTTTCCCAACATTCTCTTACAGAAGACAAGAAAACATCGACGCACTGAAATTCAAAACAAAAAAGAACAATAATAGTTCATTACTCAAGTGGATTTAAAATTATACGTATGCAAGTGTTTTATTTAATTAACTTTACGAAATTTGAGATTGAAATATGGAACTCAGATGTGAAAAATTTTATTTCATTAAAGTTTATCTTGTTTCACCAAAATTTATTACAACATTTTCTACGACTCAGTCACAAAAACGGGACATACAACTATTCTCATAACTGGTATCATCTTTTGAAACGCCACATTGTTTAATACTTTCTTTAAATATTGTCTATTGATCAACAACATGGGTTTTTCTCCCTGAGAATCCATTAATTGTACCCTCTATAGTAAACATTCTCCACCATAAACAATTCCTCTCAAGTTGGCTTAAACTTTTCATCCATCTTGTGGTGAGCAAGATATTTCCTTATGAGAACAAGTACGTGGTCACCAACTTTGAACGTCCTTGGGCGGACCAGCTTTTCATGGGCCTGTGTCATCTTTGCTTAGTAGAATGGTACAAAAAAAAATTCAAGCTTACATATATATTTAAGGTATTTTCATGTTTTTTTGACAGGTATACTAAGTTTAGGCATTTGAAGCTTATATGATGAAAAAAAGAACAAAATTTGGATTCAAAAGGTGGTGTTTTCAAAAGATTGAACTAGTGCCTAGATGCCAGAACGACGCCTAAGTGCCAAAATCCAGAAAAGATGGTGCCTATGCACTAAAGAAAGTTATTTTTCACAAATGCATTGAATTTGGACAGATTTTAAAGAGATGGTTATGGATACTCTTGAGAAATTCATCCCTACATTATAAAAGAGCTCTTTTATGTCTGAATGAGGGGGCGGGGGCGTGAGTATCAAAGGTGT
>NEWO01001706.1:48187-60952 GCA_003013225.1 Phalaenopsis aphrodite
TATTCCAACTTTGCCCCTACAAGAGACAATATGAATGAAGTTTTTAGATTCTTGATGGATGAAGATGGAACATGAGAAATAAGTGATGAAAATAATGTAAGTTTTCCTTCTTCATTGTTAATTTTTGCGTTGAAGCCTTGGCATATCTTTATTTCGACAAAATTACTCCCTACTACACAAATTAGTAAAGGGATGAAGGAAAGTGCAATATTGAACTACTGTATTTAAATTGGAAGACTTATTGATGTGGGTGATATAATAGTAATATATAATCTTAGTTTGATTTTGAAAAGATCTAATCATGGTCTTGGACATCAATCCATAATATTTTTTCTTTGTAGGCAATCACAAGTTCCATATGAAAATTGGGAAAAGGTGCTTCTTGCTTGGAAGCCCATGAACCCAGTATTAAACTGTGATTACTTAGAAAATGGAGAAGTGTATGACATAAATGTTCTTATGAATCAATAATCTAAAAATTCATCACTGATAGACCTAAAATATATAGTATTTTTAGACACATTTGTATACCTATTTTTGAGATATTACGCTTTAATGGAAGGTATTTGTGTGTTTTTCTTTTAGGTACAAGTAAAAAGGTGAAAAAAGCTAAAAGGAGTGAAAAATTATCAAATATTGAGCAAAAATGCAAAAATGGTGGAAAAGTATTTCGACAGCGAAGGCCGCACTTAAGCACCAGAGGCCCCATGCTTAAGCATCAAAGACAGTTACTTGACAGGTTAATTCAATATTAAAAATTTTGAAGAGACATTTGAGGCACCTATTGGCTAAAATAGATGACTATAACCACCAATGATGAAAATATAATTAAAAAACTTGTGAAAGAAGACATCCCTTGGTAAATACATCAAATCAGGACACATTTTGAAGAGATACTAAGGCACCTCTTGGAAAATTATAAAAGAAGGAAGTTGAGACTTTTAGAAGAGTTCTGAAAAGTTATTGAAGAAGTTTGTGGAGAAGCTTTTGTAGAAAATTTCAGGCACCACAAATTTATTTTTCATTTTGTTTTTAGTTTTATTTTTAAAGTTAAGAATGTTGTAAGGGAGAAGAGATTCAAACAAACTTTAAGAGTGGTGGAGGATTTGAGATAAGTTTTTATATTTGTTTTAAACTACTTTTAATTTTAATTGAGACTTCTTATTGGTTTGACAATAATTTCTACTTTTAAACTAAAGTGTGGTTTTATTTTTTCCATAGATTTTGAGTAGTTTTATTTATATTTCTTCTTAAAATGATAAGTAATTAAAGTGTTGAATGAAAGTTATGGTGGGAATTAATTTGTAATGTTGGAAGAAGTTGTGATAATTTAATTCCATGCACTTCATTTACTTCTTGATCTGACCCATCTAGATGTTAAAATTTGTTGTGAGAACATGTAAGAACCAGGATGGTATTGTCGCAGTCAACAATTTAAAATAATCACATGAGATTGTATGAAAGAGAATGTAGTTCATATGATTGAGTGCAAATAAACAGGGAAATAATATTTGAATGGTGTAGAGTTAAGGACTTTAGAATGACCGGCTAATGCTCCAAACTTGGTTTATTGTTTTAGGTTTTTGATACGAGATGTTAGCCCCCAGGTGGAGGGAACCGAGGGAACTCTAGAGTAAGAGCTAGTATCTTCCCTACCTAACTAGTCTTCAGAACTATTTAAACTTTAAATTAGCCAATATTATTTATAGCATCTCTAGTAAGGACAAACAATAATATTTCTCCTATTTGGCACAACACAATTTGAATACTTCCACAATAGAATTCCTATACTTATTACTAATTCATGATAAGGAGAAATATATTTCGTATTCAGTGCTTTTCACTTACATAAACTCAAGTTATCTTTAATAAGTTTTTTATTTCATTTTCAAAATTAAAAATACTAAAAATAGTTTAAATTTCATTCTTGTAATAAAAATTATAGTTTAAGTATTTGTTTTTTTAAAGTAGAGAGTTTGTTACTTTAATTATCACATACTGTGAACAATCTTTGTGGGTCCAATTTTCGAAGCTTAATCAAAAAGTCTTATATTACTTAATAACGATACGTATGCTTACATAGTATCCCAATATATATTAAGTTAAAAAGCTAAATTCTTATTTTCTCTAGGATCAAGTTTTTGGTAGTGTTGCAAAGTAAGGAAAGATAAGTGAAAAATATAATCAAATACATTATTATAGTGTTGCATATAAAGAGCCGGGATCAAGTTTTTGGCGTTGTTGTCGGGGATTGATTGAAAGCAAATTTCTATTTTAGAAAGTCTTATTAAATCTTTAAGGGTTATTATAGGAATATCTCATTGTAGTATTTTATTTATAAAGTATTTTTATGTGCTTTGTTTTATTTTATTTTATTGTTAGTGTATACATAATTCATGTTATGAACGACTAGTGCCCTACAATTCTGAATTAGAAAGAACTGTTAAGAAAATTAGAAAAAAAAATTAAAAATCTTGATAAGTCTAAAAGAATTACAGAAATGACAGATCAAAATAATCAAAATGCTGAAATTTATCAAGAATTTAGACCATTAAGAGATTTTGCCAACCCCACGGTAGATGAACTTCATTATAGTATTTAAAAACCTACTATAGTGGCTAATTCATTTGAGCTTGAGTCTGTTATTATCCAAATGATATCAAATAATGAGTTTGTGGGATCACCAACTAAAGATCCAAATTTACATCTTGCCAGATTTCCAGAAATGTGTGCTATATTTAAATACGATGGTGTATCAGATGATGTCATAAGACTATATTATTTCCTTTCTCACTGAGGGATAAAGCTAAGATGTGGTTGCATTCGTTAGCACCTGGATCTATTAGAACTTGGGGTGATTTAGCATATAAATTCTTTCCTAAATATTTTTCACCATAAAAAATTGTGAAGCTTAAAGATGATATTACATCTATTAATCAGTTTGAGGGGGAATCTATTTATGAAGCATGAGAACAATTTAAATAACTCTGAAGAAAGTGTCCACACCATACTATATCAGATTGGTTAATAATTCAAACTTTTTATAATGGTTTAGCTGGGTCTCTTAGATCTATTATCGATGTCGCTGCTGGTGGTTCATTGATGTCGAAACCATTTCATGACGCTTATGCTTTAATTGAAGAAATGACTACCAATAATTTTTAATGGCCTTCTAATAGGATAAATCTTTGAAAAGCAGCCAATATTCATGAATATGATGCATTTACTATGTTAGCAAATCAACTTGCTGCAATTTCAATGAAGTTAGATCAAATTGGAATGAATTTTTCTGAACCAATTTCAATGAATGAAGAGAATTCATTAGGCCAAATGGTAGATTCTCAAGCATCATTAAAAACTTTGAATACCATAAAAAATAAGCCAAATAAACCATATTAAAATTTTTATAACCCAAGTTGGAAGAACCATCCTAATTTTAACTGGAATAATACTTCAGGTGGTAGTAACCAGCAATGGGGGAACAACCAAATAAACTCATTGGGAAACTGGAACAACTAAGGGAATAATAATAATAATAGATCAACCTAACCTCTAGGTTTTAATAGTAATCCACAATTTAAGGAGAAGAAGTTATCTATAGAAGAAGTGGTGTTATAAATGAGAAATCAGTTACAAAGTCAAGGAGCAACAATTAAAAATATTGAGAATCAACTTAGAAATATCACAAATTCATTAAGTAATAGATCCTAAGGAACACTTCCGAGTAATACTGAAAAAAATCTGAAAGACTAGAATAAAGAGCAAGTAAAAGCCATTCAACTTAGAAGCAAAAGAGAGTTGGAAGGCAGGGTTCAAAAATAAATTGAAGTAGAGAGAGAATACTCTGAAAGGTTCAGAAAGACCTATTTATCAACTGAACATTGACTTGGAAAAACCACCACTTCTATTTCCTCAGAGGCTTCGTCAACAAAAGTTGGATAAATAATTTTCAAAATTTCTAGAAATTTTTAAGAAGCTTGCAATTAATATGTCATTTGGTGAAACCTTAGAACAAATGCCAAGCTATGTAAAGTTTATGAAGAATATTATAAATAGGAAAAGGAAGTTTGAAGATAATGAGACTGACACACTTAGTGAGGAGTGCAAAGCTATAATTAAGAAAAAGCTTCCTAAAAAGCTTAATGATCCTGATAGCTTTACTATTCCATGTGCAATAGGAGACAAATTTTATCAGAAATCTTTATGTGATTTAGGTGCAAGCATTAACCTTATGCCATTATCAATATTTAAAAGATTAGGATTGAAGAAATAACCCTTACCACTGTAACTCTGCAGTTAGCAGATCGTTCAAGAACGTACCCTAAAGGAGTTATAGAAGATGTTCTAGTTAAAGTGGATCAATTTCCTGTTGATTTCATTGTGCTAGGTATAGAGGAAGATAAAGAGATACCTATCATTTTGAGGAGACATTTCATAGCCATAGGAAGAGCAATGATAGATGTGCATAAGGGGGAAATAACAGTGTGAGTCAATGATCAAATGGTTACTTTCAATATTTCAAGACAAATGAAATACCCTACAAAAGGTAGACATGTTGAATGTTATAGAATGTATGTTATAAGATATCTGAGTGAATGCCATTTCAAAACTAATTATGAAAAGAAATCTGAAGTAAAAGATTTGGAACATGAGTAAGAAGAGGAATTAGATCAATGTGAAGATCTTTATAAGGAAGATTCAAAATATGTTCGAGAAAGTTTCAAAATTTCAGACACCATAGAAAAGTTAAATTATTTTTTCCATCAATAGAAAAACCTTCTGAACTTGAGTTGAAGTTACTTCCTGAACATTTAAAGTATGTCTTTTTAGATGATTCCTCTACTTTACCAGTTATAATTTCTTTAAATTTAATGATGGAAGAAGAAGAAAAATTGATAAAAATTTTGAAAAATTTTAAGAAAGCCTTTCGATGGACAATAGCTAAAATTAAAGGAATCAGTCCTTTAATTTGTATGCATAGAATTCTTATGAAAGAGATTTGTAAAACTATGGCTGATCCTCAAAGGAGGTTGAATCCTATTATGAAAGAAGTCATTAAGAAAGAAATTCCAGAGTGGTTAGATTATGAAATTATCTACCCTATTTCAGATAGTGCATGAGTTAGTTCAATTCATTGTGTTCTTAAGAATGGATGAGTAAATATGACTGTAAATGAACATAATTAATTAATACTTACTAGACAAGTCACAGGATGACGAATATGCATTGGTTATAGAAAACTAAATCTCGCCACAATGAAAGAACATTTTCCACTACCCTTTCTAGATCAAATCCTGGATAGACTAGCTGGGCATAAATACTTTAATTTTCTGGATGGATATACTGGTTATCATCAAATACAAATAATTTCTAAGAATTAAGAGAAAATAATGTTTACTTGTCCTTATGGTACATTTGCTTTTAGAAGAATGCCCTTTGGTTTATGTAATTTCCTTGCTACATTTCAAAGATGTTTGTTGCCAATTTTTTGTGCTTTAATTGAAAAAGGGATTGAAGTCATTATGGATAGTTTTTTAGTGTTTGGAACTTCATTTGACTCATATCTAGAACATTTATCTATAGTTCTCAAACTTTGTGAAGAAACAAATTTAGTCCTTAATTGGGAAAAATGTCAGTTTATGGTAGCACGAGGAATTGTATTAGGACACCAAATATCTGAAAAATGTTATGGAAGTAGATCCCGCTAAAATTCAAGTGATCACTAATTTACCTTATCTAATAAATATTAGAGAAATTAGGAGTTTTTTAGGACATGTTGAATTCTACAGGCGATATATTGAAAACTTTTCAAAAATTGCTAAGTCTTTATGTCATTTACTAGAGAAAGATGCAAGTTTTAAATTTGATGAAGAATGCCTAAAAACTTTTGAGTTATTAAAAGAAAAATTAGTCACTGTACCAATTATAGTTTCACCAGATTGGGAAAACCTTTTGAATTGATGTGTGATGCTAGTGATTATGCTATTGGAGCTGTTTTAGGACAAAGATATGATAAATATTTCAAAGTAATTTACTATGCTAGTAAAAATTTGAATGAAGCCCGAATTAATTATACAACAGCTAAAAAAAAGTTATTAGCAATAGTATGTACTTTTGATAAATTTAGATCATACTTAATTGGAAGTAAATGTATATTGCATACATATCATTATGTTATTAAGTACTTAATTAAAAAAAGGATTCTAAACCTAGACCTATAAGATGGGTTCTTCTTTTGCAAAAAATTGACTTTGAAATAGTAGATAGAAAGAGGACTAAAAATCAAATTGTTGATCATTTGTCCAGATTTGAGTTAAAAGAACCACTCTGTTTTGAAAAAGAAATTAATGAACATTTTCCTAATGAAAAACTGTTCAACTTTAATGAGTGGCGTGTTCCATGTTATGTTGACATTGTGAACTTTATTGCTTGTGATATTATACCCTATTGAATGACATACCAATAGAAGAGAAAATTTATATCTGAAGCTAAGACTTATTTTTGGGATGACCCATTTTTATATAAATAAGGGAATGATCTGATTATTTGAAGATGGGTGCCTTTAGAAGAGACTTATGAAATTATCCAAAAATTTAATAATTTAAATTTTGGGGGACATTTTGATGTTGATAAAACAACATACAAAATTTAACAATCTGGTTTTTATTGGCTTACTATCTTTAGAGATGTTAATGCTTATATCAAAACTTGTGATAGATGTCAATGTGTAGACAATATTTCTAAAAGAAATGAGATCCCCCTCAATTATATTTTAGAAGTTGAAATATTTGATGTTTGGGGTTTAGATTTCATGTGACCATTTATATCACCTTTTGGAAATTTATATATATTGTTTGTAGTAGACTATGTATCCAAATGGATAGAAGCTATCGCTTTACCTTGATGTTATGCTCTAAGTGTTGCATAGTTTTTGAAAAAGAGCATATTTTACAGATTTGGGATGCCGAAAGTTATCATAATTGATGGGAGAAGTCATTTCAGAAATGTCATAATGGAGAAATTGTTAACAAAATATCATATAAACCATAGGATTGCTACTTCTTATCATTCTCAGATAACTGGTTTGGCTAAATTATATAATCGTGAAATTAAAAGAATTATGGAAAAATCTATAAATCCTTCCAAAATTCATTGGTCGGTCACTTAACTATGCTTTGTGGGCTTATAGAACTGCATACATAACTCATATAGGAATGTCCCCATATAGGGTAATGTTTGAGAACACTTGTCACTTACTAGTTGAACTTGAGCATAAAGTATATTGGGTGATTAAAGAGTTCCATTATAATTTGAAAGATGCTGGTGAGAAAATATTATTACAATTAAATGAGCTTGAAGAAATAAGGAATGAGTCTTATGAAAGTGCTAAGATTTACAAAGAAAAGATGAAGATGTGGCATAATCAAAGCATTCTTACTAAAAATTTTCAGTCAAGGCAAAAAGCTTTGCTATATAATGCAAGGTTAAGATTATTTCCAGGCAAACTTTAGTCTTGGTGGATGGCCCATTTGGTGTGATGAAAGTTTATCCTTATGGAGCTGTGGATATCAAAGATCCTAAAACTAAGAAAATATTTGAAGTGAATGGTCATAGACCGAAACCCTATTTTATAGAGGATCAACTTAAATTTAATGATCAAATAATGTTTGGTCAACCTAAATAAGCATTGGTTACGTTGAGCTGACGACGTAAAACCGGGCGCTTTGTGGGAGGCAACCCATAGTTATTAGTGTGATTTTTCTTTGATTGTTTTTTGTGTGTGATTAAGAAAATTTGGGGTAGTATTTTTGGGACTATTTGTGTTAGTAATGATTTAAAGAATTTATTAAATGACTTAGACATGTTAGAATTTTAGTATTTGGACGTTAAGTTGCTCGGTTCAAATTTTAGTATTTGGATGGCTGTCGGCAATATTTCAGGGGTTTGTGGGGAGTTGCCCGTAAGAAGCTGTCGATCGCCGGAATTGAAATCCCCTCGCCCACTTTGGAAAGATGTTGAAGTATGAAATCAAGTTGACCCCATATTTTTCATAGTTTAAAATGAAAGAGCACTATACTTCAAATCCTGTATCTATCCCGAAGGATGAACATAAGACTTGAGGATGAGGCTCGATCAAATAAACTAAGGAAAGTACGACGTCTGTTTAGTCTACGAAACCTTTGTATTTGCCAACAAGTTCTCCTATTTAATATAAAGGATTAAATAGGGTTTATATTAAGCTAGGTTCGGGCATGCTTCCTATAAGAGAAAGCTCCTATAGTTAATTACATCTTAAATGACCAAAGTCACTTAAGAAGACTCGATAAAAATCATGATATATTATCTTCAAGGAGTTTCAAAGGATAGGACTTTTCAATGAGATAGAACGTAGAGGTTTGAAAGGAGATTGGCTCAAATTTGGAACTTTTTATTGTAGAATCCAAAAGAGGAAGAACAAGGGGATGTCAGGGATCCAGAGGCGAACCTCGGTGACTCCCAAGCTATCCTAATGTTTGACTTAAATTTAGAGGAGAAAAAACTAAGTGTTTCATCCTTCAAATTTTATTAGTTAGGGCTTACATTCGTATGAAATTATCACACAAATAGCATGGAAGATATGAGGATTTAGGTCGTAACAAACGACAACCTCAGAATCCTAAGACGAGTTAGGGCTTATATTGTATAGCAGAGCTAGACAAAGGCCTAAAGATATGGTGAGGATTTACGTTGCATAAGCAAACAACCTCGAAGTCCTATAGATTTGTTGTTTAAGTCTAAGGAAGAAAGATTAGTTTAGCTAGGGAAGACAGGTTTTACTGTTGAAGATGGTTGTGCTGCCCACCATGCTAGCTCCAAGCTCCTTGTCGCGACGAGTTTGAGTTTTCTAGTGTGTTAAGTTATAATGTCAAATCAGGTGTCCCTATGGTTGAAGTTCTTTAAATTTTATGAGGGCATATTAAAGTTGATTAGAGCGACACAGGTTAGGATCCTACGGTTCCCTCGTTCCAGCACCACTATTTTCTATTGAATTCACTTAGTTAAAATGACCTTATTAAACTCAACTTAATGAGTTCCATAATTTCATTTAGATTATGGGAAGCCTCGTTAGCAACTGTAGGTTACCTCCTCCGAGGGATTCCTGATCATCTGATAGAGACATCTTAATTTAGTTGCGATTGTGGTTTGTTGTGATGTTTGTGATTAAATTTTGAGTTGCTTTATATTTTGAATGTTGTGGCGATGGATTTTATCTTTGTTGATTTTAGTTTTGGTTTTGGTTAACATGCAACTTTATGTTGTTTTCATACATGTAGGTAAATGCAAGTATAAAAAGAAACAACATAAGCATAAAGCATGTAAGGAAAAGGGCACAAGAAAGATGGTACTATAAACTGTAAAAGCGTATCTAGCAAGTCTTTTCCTTCCACCACCTGAAAGTTAAAAGTGCATGTGAGGGCATTTATGAAGAGCAGGAAAAGTAATGTTCTGGTGGTTTTCCCAATTCTATGTTGTATTTTTGTGAGTCCTTAAAAGTTTAATTAAAGATGATTTCATTGAGCAAAGTATATTAAGTTTAATAGACCTCTGAGGTATCCAACAAGTTAGGAGGAGGAAGCAGGTCCATGCCTCCCTCTCACTAACTGGCGAAAAGCCTCGAGTCCATTTAAACTTATTATGTTGCTTAATGGTTTATCCTGTAAATACTTCTAATGCTCAATGAACATTGATGTCTTAATTATCCTTAAGAAAGTGGTAATTATCATTTATCCTTTAATTTGAAAATTATGTGAGTGAATTTCCATAAAGGGCAAGTTGGTGTAACCTGACCACTTAGCAACTTTTTTTAATTAGGCTTAGTGGTGTTTCAAGGATGTTTGATTATGTTATGTTTATTTCTCTAATCCTCATTTAGTCAATTTTGATTTGGCCTAAGTCACCACTAAGCCCTTAAGACCTAGGTGAGTGTCTTAATTAGTTTTGAAAAGGTTAAGCTTTAAGTGGTCATGATTCATAATTTGAATTTTTATTTGAAAATCAAAATAGGGTATTAAATTGATTAATTATTGACTTCAAAACTCATACCCCTAAGTCCAGAATCATTTAATTTCAATAAACTTCCAAATTTTAATAATTTAGAAATTTATTAACTTAATTAAGAAAGTGAGATTAGTTTTGACCAATTAACCCCTTGTGTTCCAAACATCAAATAAATTGATTACGATCAGAGGTTTCCCATTTCCATCCTTGACTTAAGCTTAAATGTTAATTAAGCCTAAATTTCCAAAACTACACATTTGCCCCTAAGGCTTTAACACTTCATAATTTGTCAAATTCAATTCAAATGACTTTAAAATTTTTATCCTACCTCATTCATAGGTCAATTAAGATATCAGAGGAGAAAATATGATTTTTCAGAATTTAATTTATTTTATATAATTATTTTCATTCAAAAATAGGATTTTTCAAAGAAAATTCTTAACTTGACCAAGTTAAATTCTAATCCTTTGAAATTTTTACTGGAGATAAACATAGATCAGGGAAGTCTTTTTACTAAATTTCATAATTTTTTGAATTCTTTGTGATTTATCAAAATTATTTTAATTACTCGGTTATTTAATAAAAATAAAATATTGTAAATGATGAAAATTAAGTTTGTATTTTTGAGAAATCTCTCTAAGGTTAGAGAACTTAGAGGATCAAATTTCATAAATTTTTTTTTATTTTTCTTTGATTTATTGGAATTATTTTAGTGAAAGCTCATATTTAGCCTTTAAAAATTATTTTATGCTTTGAAATTCAATATCTTTATTTAGAAAATTAGGAAAAATATTCCAATTGTTCCTAAGTCATTAGGAAGTAATTTAGAACATTTCCATGATTTTTATTATTTTTTGTGTTTTTTATGAATTTTTAATTATTTTAAATATTTTAAATATGTTAAAAATCAAGTTTTTATTCTAAATATTATTTTATTTTTCTAAAATATTCCTGATCACACAGAACTCAAAAAAACTAAGTTTAATAATTTTTGAGTTTTATTTTGATTTTTAAAAATCATTTAAGTATCAAAAGTGGTATTTATCTTTAAAAATCAACTTAAGTTATCAAATGAACTCAAAATATTTTGAACTTTTTTTAGTGAGTTCTCTGGATCATAAACCATAGTGGAGATAAAAAATCAAGTCATTTAAATGTTTATATTTTCGAAAATTGATTATTTTAGTGATTTAGTGTTCGTAAAATTCAAGTGCATTTTAAATGACTTGACCCATGAAATTATTTCCAAAAACTTCTATGGTCATGGTGGACCTTCCAAAATTTTCTTAGAATTTTTTAATCAATATGCTAATTTCCATGATTATTTTAATGAAATAATGTGCAAGAACTTGAAAAATATGGATCTCTGTATAGGAACCTCCTCTGACTTTAGAAAAATCAGATGATGTTTCCCTTGACAGAGGCTACAACATGCCAAAATTTCAAGCCAGGGTGATGTATCAATATACATGGAGAATCAAATGATCCCAAACAATGTTTAATTAATTAAAAATATTTTATGCATCAAATGGACTTAAAATTTATTCCACATTATTATTATCTGTTCACTGAGCAAGAGAGTATTTTTATTTTTATTTTGTAATTTTTCTACACAAAGTTATGAATTTCTGAAGTTTAGGGAGTTTAAATAATAGAAAAAGCTCTATTTTTCTACTTATCCACGCGGCGTCATGTAGATCCTAGGCAGCTCCGAAACTCCATGTCGCGCACTCCTATTTGACGTCGCCTTCCACGTCAGTAGCCATGCGTCCCACTATTTATGTAAAGAAGCATTTTCCGGCTTCATCTTGGCCATTCATTTGATACACGCGCAATCGGACGGCGCGTGGTCATCATCCTCAATGGCTTAGGCTGAGAGCCGTCCACCTTCAAGGCTTATGATCTCTCTCATTTCTCAACCAAATTAAGTGATTTTTTTAAAATGCTCGTATTAGTGAGACGAACACATCCATACGGTTAATGTGTCATGATATCAAGCACAAGTAAATGGAGAATCAAAATAGGCTCGGGAGGAGGAGAAGTTTTATACCTTTGCTCTGAGAAGTGAAGCTTCGATCAGAGGGTCTTGGCATGCTCATTATGATCCAAAGAGGCTAGGGATTGAGTTCCTGGTTTTGGTGTAAGTCCTAGGTATGGATTCAACCAAGCTCGAATTTGAGTGTTAGTCTAGAGCTATGGTAGAGACTCTGTGGAAGGGGGATTTTATGGAGCTTTAGCTTCTTTCACTGTTGTGAAGGTGTGGGTAGACTTAATTTAGGTTTGGTGAACTATGAAGGTGTATTAGATTCTGTCCTGGTTTCCGTTAAGGTTTCAAGCTCAAAATTGAGCTCCGAAAATGAGAATTGGTGGGAGAAAATGGTTGGAATGCACTGAGGGGGTCTTAAGGAAGCTCTGTGTGAAGTTTGGAGAGGCCTCTCTAAGGAAATTTCAGCCATTAGTTGAACGGACATTGAGGTGGCCTTTTATAAAAATGGGGTAATGGTGGATGTCATGACCAATTAGGAGGTGTAATGTGGTGCTTAGGTGGAGGGCAGAGGAGCTCCATTGTTTGATTTGGATGAGCTGACCTCTAGGTTTGATTTGGGTGAAGCTCCATGTGGGTGGCTCTCGGTTTTGAGCTTTTCTGGCCAGTAGGCTAGCCGGCCGGCCAGGGGGAGGTGGCTAGGAGCTCAGGGAACCCAAGGGAATATGTCACAACAATTTAGT